>JARDXD010000457.1:0-30415 GCA_029218145.1 Aphanocladium album
CCCTCTCTCTCTCTCTTCATAAGTACTTGCGCTTCTCTAGCATGAACAGGCCTATACTGCGCTGCCTCCTATCCAGACCAACCCTCTTTCCGTCCACGCGCATCATCACCAGCAGCACCCCCGCCGTCCTGCGTCCCCATCTTCTGACGAAACCTTTCTCGTCATCGGCACCGCGCACCATGGCCGCCTCCTACACGCCCACCCCGGTGCTCAAGACGCCCCGCGTCACGATTGCCTGCGTCCAGCTCGCCTCGGGCGCCGACAAGGCCGCCAACCTCGCGCGCGCCGCCGCGCAGGTCCGCCGCGCCGCCTCGTCGACCGGCGCCAAGATTGTCGTCCTGCCCGAGTGCTTCAACTCGCCCTACGGCACCAGCTTCTTCCCCACGTACGCCGAGGTCCTGCAGCCGTCGCCGCCGTCGCCCGAGCAGTCCCCCTCGTACCACGCGCTGTCGGCCATGGCCCGCGACAATGGCGTCTACCTCGTCGGCGGCTCCATCCCCGAGCGCGACCCGTCGTCGTCCTCGACGCTCTACAACACGTCGCTCGTCTTTGCGCCCGACGGCCGCCTGCTCGCGACCCACCGCAAGGTGCACCTCTTTGATATCGACATTCCCGGCAAGATTACCTTTAAAGAGTCCGAGGTGCTCACGGGCGGCGACAGCATCACCCTCGTCGACCTGCCCGAGTACGGCACGATTGGCGTCGCCATCTGCTACGACGTGCGCTTCCCCGAGCTCGCCACCGTCGCGGCGCGGCGCGGCGCCTTTGCGCTCGTCTACCCGGGCGCGTTCAACCTGACGACGGGTGCCCTGCACTGGGAGCTGCTGGCGCGCGGGCGCGCCGTCGACAACCAAATCTACGTCGCCATGTGCAGCCCCGCGCGCGACATGGACGCCGGCTACCACGCGTGGGGCCACAGCATGGTGGTGAGTCCCATGGCCAAGGTGCTGGCCGAGGCCGACGAGCAGGAGACGGTGGTCAGCGCGGAGCTGGTCAGCGAGGAGATTGAGGAGGCGAGGAGGAACATCCCGCTGCGCACCCAGAGACGGTTCGATGTCTACCCCGATGTCGCCGCGGAGAAGCAGTAACTGTATCAATAGCATAAAAATAACGCGAAATTATACATCATCTCACATGGAAGACATCTACTGACATTCACGACGGTGAGAAGAGCGAGGTTCAATTCTTCCTATTACCTCAGTCTATATGACCCATAAACTAAACATTCATATCATTCTTGACGGTATATTTTTTCACCACTTTACTCAGCCTCCTCTAGATACTTCTAAAAGCATCTATTGCAGAGCCTTCTTGGCAAAGTTGGGCAGGACAAAGCTGGCCTTGTGAATCTCGGCGTTGTAGTAGCGACACTTCTCCTCCTCCTCGGCGGCGGTCCAGGAGCGGACGGGCACCTTGACGTCGCGGTTGGCGTCCTTGCAGCAGACCATGAAGCCAATCTGGCCCGAGGGGTAGGTGGGGATGGTGGTGTAGGCGTACTCGACGACGGGGAAGATCTCCTTGCAGTCCTTCTTGAGCTGGGTGATGAGGGAGAGGTGGAGCCACTGGTTCTCAGCTGTAGATGGAAGAAAAAAAGTTAGCGTCGGTTAATCCAAACAATGAATGTGGCAAAGCAAAAAAGTATCCAAGAGCTTCTAATAAAGCTTGTTTAGGGGCTCTGCCGTGTGGTACTACCGCAGACAGGCCTTGGAAAAGCAAAGCACTTGCTTTGGGCAGACGACTCTAGGAGCAGGAGGACAGCGAAAGGGCGGCCGATAGCAGCCATTGACGACTTTGTCCCTTTGCAGAAAAAGACATTCATGTCGTTGTCGCCCTGTCCGTCATCAAGACGCGCCTCAAACTTTTCCACTGATAAAAATGAGACATACAACCTTGGGTGGTGATGACGCCGCCCTCGCGGAGGGCGTCGTGGAGGAGCTGGAAGTAGGGCTTCTGGAAGAGGCTCTCGGCGGGACCCTCGGGGTCGGAGGAGTCGGTGATGATGACGTCAAAGGTGTTCTTGTAGTCATCGAGGAACTTGAAGCCGTCACCAATGTGGACGGTGGACTTGGCGTGGGTGAGGCCGGCGGCCATTTCGGGGAGGAACTCCTTGGAGACGCGGGGGACGGCCTTTTTCGGTCAGCGTTGCTTCTTTGCAATTACCCTGTTGTTATAAAAGAGCGTACCTCGTCAATGTCGCAGAGAATGGCCTCCTCGACGCAGTCGTGCTTGACAACCTCACGGAGGACACCACCGTCACCACCGCCGATGACGAGCACCTTCTTGGGGTTGGGGTGCGAGTTCATGGCGAGGTGGGTGATCATCTCCTGGTAGGAGAACTCGTCGCGCTCGGTGCACTGGATGACGTTGTCGAGGACGAGGACGTGGCCGTAGTCGGTCGACTTGAAGACGAGCACGTCCTGGTACTTGGACTTTTCGTGGTGCAGAACCTTTTCGACCTTGAGGGTCATGGCCTGACCGGGCCACATGTTGGAAATTTCGCGGAACCAGCCATCTGCGAGAATTAGCATGCATTCCAAACAGGTAATTGAGTCATTTTTCAAGACGTTTTCGAGCATTGCGATAGCTTCACTCTGCCAGACCCTCCCCCTCCATCATTCTGGTGACGAGGAGGGGCAAGCAATAGCGGGGCAGCAACAGCTCGATTTTTTTTTCCTTCGTCACTGGTTTCGCAAACACGTACCCTTGATGGTAGGGTGAGTAATCTCAGACATCTTGTATGTGTGTATAGGGGCCGTAAAGGACCAATTCAAATGATGAAAGTGAAACGAAGAGCGTGGTGATGAAGAAGAAGGAAGAGAGAAATGGCGCTCAAAGAGTCGAGCTGCAAAAGTTTTCCTCATGCGTAAGTTGGCTCTGCGATGCCCAATGACAGGTGCGGTTTGGCGGGGTAAGAAAAAAAAATGCTGCTGCGAAAAAATTTGGGACCGTCATTGGCGGGGCACACACACACCAGACAGAGCAAACCGGAGGCCCGCGGAACAAGATGAAGCCTATTGCCCAGAAAAGGCGATTTCTTGAGAAAATTATATCCCAGAAGGCGTCTCTTTGACAATGTTCCGACAGCCAAGTGCCTTCACGCGATGTAACAGAGCTTGCTATAGCTGGTTGTTGCGACGCCTGGCTATGCTGTCTACGGCCCGCAGTATTCCGTCTTTTTTGGTGTGGTATTCGACGGTCCGGACTTGGAAACCTTATCGATGTCGTCCCGTTCCACGTAGGAGCGGCTATGCACGTGTAAACACTGGTCTCTGTCAATCGCATACATCTAGTTTCGCGTCCAGCTACTCATGTGGTAGCATCGGCCGAGCGCATATCTGGCACAGCCATCGTCTGCCAATCGCAAGAGCCAATCGAAACAATGACCCTCTGTCAGAGGCAGACGATGTGAGGAACACTTTGTCCCACTACTGTTTCTGTTGGTGGCACTAATAAGCCACTCATGCAGGGCTATTTATACAACTCTTGCAGTCTGCCACCGCTAGAACGCGCGGCTAGCTTTGATACAGTGACCTGCACTTTTGAATGGCACCTTCGAGTTGAGCTGCGCAGCTGTATCAGATAGAGTGCTGCAATGAGTGAGATCTTCATCATGCATCATGCCTACCCGACCGCAGGAGGCTGTCTAGGTAGTTGATTGGTGGCTTATGCCGGTACTGGCCAGAGTACGGAGATTGGTCTCGACCGGCACAGAGTCCATGAGCGACGACTTCATGAAAGCCGTGACAATTCATCTCATTCAAACTGTAGCCCCTACCCTAGAGTAAATACGGCGCAGCAACCTCACCGGGACTGCTGCGCGTTCCCATCGTCAGGCTTCACGACTGGGGACCTGCATTGACCCCTGTTGCACGTTAGACTTGAAGAAGCAAATTTTCCTCACTTGTTTCTGCATTTCAAAACGGCGCGCAGTGACCAGGGGCCGCTTGGAGCGGCTGATTCATTTACTAAAATTTCGCATCTCCGGGATTTCTTGAGGCGATCCGTTTTGGTGATTAGCTCTTACACCCAAATTTACAACAAACGCGCCGGCTCTCGCCCGTTCCGGCAGGCCGCGGTGGGAAGCTAGGGGAAAAGGCCCGTCTCTGGTTGCGCAGGAATAATATTGATGTGGACGAAGCTTGTAACAACGATCGGGAGCCTCTGCTTGTGATTTTCTTTGTTGCCGCGATAGGAAGATGGGCTAAACCCCCCTTTCCTGGTCAGCACCCGAGCTGAAGGGCTAGACTGTTCACCGTGTAAGCCTGCCCACACAACCAATGCGCTAGAGCGACAACCAAGGACGCGATAAATGTCACTTTGTCTCAATTCTGTTTTGCGTCTTCTTGGAAACTTGGCTCTCGCACACTCTCAGGGGGGAATTGAACATGCGGCCATATCACCTGCCTGCAGGTGGCCTTAGATTGCTGATGACGCCAAAGTGGGCCATTATATGGATGCTGCGAGTGTCTTGCACGCAATTTATGTCGTGTATCATGGATAATGTCTTTTGGAAAGTGCGCAAGAAAATCTCGTGCTTCGTACGCAAACGCGAATTTAAGGAGTAAACAAGAAACGAATCCCATCAGTCACGATGGCAACGTCGCTTTTGAAGACCTTACGAGATGGCACCATGAGAACCCTTGTCTGTTCAAAGACGCCCCGGGACATCCTGGTAGCTTCTTTCGCTTCTTCCCCGGCTCTTTCAATTTACAAAAGGACTATCCAGTTCGGGATAGCCCAGCGCCGATAGCAAGTTACCAGTAAAGACCCCGAGCCGTTCCTAGCGCCGTCCCTTCTCCCCCTGAAGCCATGAAGCTAGAAGAAGGGTGTTTTATTTTATTTTAGCGTGACGATTGTGGCAACGCTAGCTATGGTGTCGTTGCCCAGTGCAGTCAAGTTGGCTTAGTTTGAAAGTGTAAGCAGCGTGACGATCGTGGAGCAGCGACGACACAGGAGATGGCGATTTCGTAACAGGAATACATGCATAGGTGCAAAGGACCACCGATAATGGCGATGTGCGAGAAAGTTGAAACAAGGCCCGATTGGGCTCGTAACTGAAAGAAGCGCCTCAGGGGTAAGGCGACTTGACCAACAGAGGCCCATCTGGAGAAGTGGCATGTTTGTCAGATCTGACGGGCCATCGACTCCGGTCCGTGCTATGCAGTAGCAGGACTACCAGTATGCAGCATGTGGGATGTGTGATGATGCGATCCAGGGCCGGATAAAAAGCAAGAGGGAGGGTCATCATATCAAAGTATTTCCCGAGCATATAGATTGCAATAGATGCTGTGCTGGTAAACGAAAGGCTCGGCCCGCGAGCGCGACATAACCCAGAGACCAAGACTCGGGGTCAGGCTCTCGCTCGGCCACAATCATGTCTCTCGTATGGCAGAGTGTTTTGGAGATGAGGTCCGACTAGCTGGAACTTGGCAAGCCCCCATGTAGCTCGCTGGTCGCAAAGGATGCAACGTAATTAACAACGCTGGCTCAAGGGCTTCCTCAACAGGCCATGTCCGACTTTTTTTTTATCCTTCTTCGTCGGCCAGGGTTGGCCCACAATGAGACATTACTGGTACCCCGACAGGGCTTGCTGGGGCCCGGGACTGCGGTATCAGTGGACAAGAACGCTGCTGGAAGCTGGCCTGGTTGATTTGCTGCCCCCCCAAGTTCCCCTTGTCCATCATTCAACATCCTGGGCCGGATCCACAGGCGCCACATCTTCCCGTGTTAGCGTCCTCCAGAGTTCTCTTTTTGGGGCACAGGTGCCACCTTGACTACCGGAGGCATGTAGATGGCACTGCCGCAAACTGAGTGGCGAGAGAAGTGAGTAAGGAGGCTGCCACGCTGGAGGGGTTGATGCTTCGTGGCATAGACGGTCATCTGGAGGCAACGCGGTGCGCATCGGAAGCGCAGGCAGCAGATGCAGGAGCTTGCCGGATGTACACGTGGCGATTGTGAAGCGACGGAGCCCTTTTCTGTGGTCGCATGTCTTGTTCTATGCCAAAATGCTCCGTGTCGAACAAGGCAGCCAGAGATGATCGCCGCCCAGTGCAGCGAACCGGGCTGTCATCAGCAACCAGCTGGGCGGTGTGCAGTAAGATGCGCATGCAGCCAAGAGGAGAACACAGAGCCTGGCAAAAGCATTGGTTTGGATTTCCGGTCCTCTCTCAGCTTCTCCCCAGACCAGCGGCGCCGCCACAGCGAGGAACGAGCATCCCGAGCTGGGCTGGCGTCGTCCCTATGGAAGGGGTCGGCCACCATCCGCCCACACATGAGCCAGAGGTGCGGCGTCCGCGCCAGGGTCGACTAGGGCTGCAGCGTGCGTGCAGTGCAGTGCAGCGCGGAGCACAGAGGAAGAATATGCGGAGCAGACGGCCGGGCCTGGGGACTACGCTGCGCACTAGGATATTAGCAGCGAGGATTGGCGAGGAACGAGTGGCACCGCCTTATTGGGAACCCTCTGGCGTAGCAGCGGCTGCGGGTGCCATAGTGACATGCAGGCTCCATACATGCATGTCTTGAGCCCGGCCGTCTGGGGTTTGCCCAAATTAACATGGCGAGGGCTGCAACATCGTATTGGACTTGATGTTCTACTGGTAGTGATGCGGCGCATGCGGGCAAATGGTTGGACGGCCGAGGTTTTAGGGCGGCCGCTTGACGTTGAAAGGCTGCGACCAAGATTTGCACGGCGAGCGAGTGCTCGAGGAACAATTGTTTTGTACATGCTGATCAAAGTTGGAACGGCTCAGGTATTCAACCAGATCGTGGCTACGACTCGCCAGAGCGGGAAGCGGTGGCCGCCGAGGAAGCGGGGCGCTCGTTTGATCATGGCTCTGAAATGCAGGGAAATGAGGAAGCCGTTGGGTAATTTACTTGAGCGAACGTTGGTGCAGCGATACGGTAGTGACGGTGGCCCAAAAAACAGCCAGTCCGGAGCACCGAGGCGGGCCGCGTTTTGGTGAGCAGCGCCTCGCCGTGCCTGTGCCACAGTGGTGTTGATGCCGCATATCATAGTAGAGCGTGTTATTGACAGCCTTGGTGGTGTATAAGTGTGTATAAGTGCGTATACGTGTATGTGTTTGGAACAGAGTTGGAGAAATGCAAGCGTCGGAGAATAGGCCATGTGGTCTTGATCTTGTGGATGCTTGGCATGCTTAATTTGAACGGCTTTGTTACGGAGCTGAGGATTGGTTTCAGAGTAGCGCGCGCTTGTGTCGAGAATGGCAGAGAGCGCAGCAGCAGTGCAGATTCGAAAAAGGGAGGAGGTACGTAGTGTTTGCGAAGAGGGAGGGGGAATGTGATGCTGGATGAATCCGGATTCTGGTGGGAAGCCGGGCGGAAGGCTGGATGGAGGGTGCTGACAGCTGGCAAACGACATACGGCCGACGGCAGACGGCAGACAGCAGACGGCCGAGACTAGCAAACGGGCGGTGCAGATGCGTCAAACAGAGGCTGGTGTATTGTAGGCCTGTCGTTTAAGAAATGGGAAACTAGAAATATGAATTTGCTCCGATTGGTGTTGATCGACCACGGGGTGCATGCGCATATTGCATGGACAATATAATAGCGAGCGTCACCAGCATGTGCATGTATGCATGATATAGCTGCGCTGGCGTTGGGGTGTGGGGAGGGGCGATTCAGGTCGACCAAGCGCGAGGTGTCCGTATCGAGGCTATCGGGCGAGAGTCAAATCAGGGAATCAAAAGGCAGAAAAAGGGCGCGCGAAAACAAGGGCCAGCGTCGTCATGTTTTTTTTTTTGTCGTTTGGTGCTGGCATGCGGCGTGGCGGGCTGCAGATGCGGAGCCAAAGTTTGAGGCTTGCAGCAGGGCTGATGATGATGAGAAGAGAGTGGAGGCGGGTGGGAGAGGCAGGCGGAAAAAAGGCATCGTCGCCCGGCTCGTCCGGGGGGCTGAAGCAAAGTCTTTTGTGCAGAGAGGGTGCCATTTTTTTTCGCTGCACAAATCTGCAGGTTGATGAACCGGATTGCTGGAAACGCGGAAGCAAAATGACGACGAGAAAGCCAGATGCCATGGCGCACCGCAAAAGGCATGTAAACATCCATGACAGGGCCCTTTTTGGTTAATAAGTTGGTGTGCAACCAAGCAGCGGGCAAGGGGAAGCAGCTAATCGACGCCCTGGCGGTCTCGCGTGGGTGCAAGAGAGTACGCTAAAGAGGTGACGCTAAAGAGATGCCAAGGAAGCGAATCTTGACGAGCTTTTTTCCTTTTACAAATATTTTAGGGTGTCTTGGTCGTCTCGTCTGAAGAACCGGTGGCGAGCTTGCCTGCCCTAGTTAACTAGCGCGAGGGAAGAGAGGATGGGATGTGGTGTGGGAGCTAATTAGCAAAGCAGGGAGTTACCCATCTACAGTGGACGGTTGGTGCCGACGACTTTGACTCGCGGCGAGCGGGAGTTTGAGTTGAGATGTGCAGAGACGAGGGCTGAGTGGTTGGGTGTTGGGGATGAATGCAACTCGCAGCTGAACAGCTATCTGCACATTTCCATTCAGCTTGTGATTTGAGCTATGCGAATTATACGAATTATACAGGCCCAAGAGACAAGTCGTCGCGAGGTCATGCTCCCACGGGTAATCTGCAGGCCTCTGACAGCTGCACGATACCAGGATACGTACAGGGCTCCTCAGGCATCCACATGTGGTTTCCGCCACCAGAAAACCCTCAACAGCAGCCCGTCCTAACCCCTGCTACAGGCGGCGCTCCCACTATAGCAGCTAGCAAGGTACTCCATACCTACCTAGGTGCTACTACGTAGGGACCTTGGTGCTGTTAGTCTATAATATCCCAGAACCCTAGGCCTGCTAAGACCCAGTCGGGAAAATGGTCCAAAGAAAGCCGACACACACGGTTTAAATAAAGTGGTCTTTTTGTTGTCATTATTCTGTCCCTCGTCTACCAGTACTAGTCCAACTAGGGGATGTGGAGAGGGCCCTGTTCTGAAGAATGTCTCTTTCCACTGCGGCTGCTACGGTGCGGCCTGGCTACGCTGTGTTTTGGGGGGAACTTGATTACAGATTACAGTAGCAGCACTGGCACGCAAATGGCCCTCGCACTGATGGCCTCACTAATTCCTCACTTGCATTGCGTCTTTTAAAGTTTCCCTCTCTTGTCTCTTGATGGCCCTTTGCAAGCATTTACAACTTGGGCTGCATCCATGCCCACTCCAGTCCCCTACTTAGTAGCGAGGTAGCAAGGTACTACGTAGTCCTCTCCCACTTGTTCTGAAGTCTATATCTGGCCCGGCTTTTACACACCAAATGCTAGTTAGTTAGCTCCCCAAAAGCCCCCGTTTGAAAAGCGACGCCGCCCCTCTCTCTTGTTCGCCTCTTTGCCTCTTTTGCCTCTTCGTCTCCTCTTCCGTCTCCTCCCACGCCAAACCAAGCTGGGTCCCTTCCATGACCCAGGACCCAAGGTACCTTTTTTTTTTTTTTTACAGACATTATCTTAGTATATGCTGACCCTGGCCGCCTTCGCCCCTCGTCCACTTTCCTCTACACTACTACAATTTTTCCTTTCTTCTTCTTTTTTGTATCTTCCTCTTGTCCCATTTGGGCTTGTGTCTGCTTTCTTTTTTTCTTCTTTTCCTTTTGGCTTTTCTGTCGGCTTCTCTTCGAGGTGACCAAGACGTGGTCTCGCACTCATTCAACTCGTCCATCCACCACAAACAGTACCTACCACACACCACCACCACCACCACCACCCACTCGACTTACCCATCAACTCCAGTTCCCTGTCAGCAATTCGCCAAAAGGAAAGAAAGAGTTCAAGACACACGCGCGACTCGCCCCAGCCAGAGCTACACACCACCGACCCTCCCTTGGCTCTGCGTGTCTCTCTTTTTGCTGCCCGCCGCCGCAAATAAGCCCGAATTGCGCTCCTCTGCAATCCCCAAGCTTCTTCACCTTGATACAACTCCAAAGTCTAGATTTCACTGCCGATTTGCGCATTTCCCTTGTTCCCGCAGCAAACGCACCACCACGCCCTTACCCGCCGACGCACCTTGGGCAAACAACAAGCAGCCCATCGCCCGCCTCGAGTCGCATTCGCATTCGCACTCAATCCCGCGCTTCCCCGGTCATCCGCCCTATTTTCCCTCAAGCCTTATCCTCTCGCCTCGCCTCTCGCCTCTCGACTCGCCTTTCGCTCCGCCCAGACCCCGCAAGGCTTTCCTCAGCTTCCTCTCCCACGCCCTCCCGTCTATCCGCCAAACTGGCGCCACCGTCGATTCACCCCGATAGATCCTGTAGCCGTCTTGGCTGTGGAAGAGCCTTTTCTTCCTTTAGCTTTGCCGAAATGTGTTTTGGCAGTCGCAAGAGCGACAGCGGCGAGGCTCGCTCCCGCGAGCTCGACCGCATGATCCGCCAGGATGAGCGCCGCATGTCCAAGGAGGTCAAGCTTCTGCTTCTCGGTGAGTAGCTGCCGTGTGCCACAGAAAGCTCCCCGATTCCAATTTTGTCTTGCTCGTGTTTTTTTCTCTCGTTATTGCCATGATTATTTTGTTCCGCAGCAACTTCAGCTTTGCGTCGCACACGCACACGGCTCTGCGTGGTGGAGTCGCAAGCCTGACCCTGCTCTTCACCCCCATGAATCCTTGCCAGCTTCTCGAACCCGTCTCTTGTGACGCGCAGCGACTAATCTTTGTGTAACCCGCAGGCGCCGGAGAATCTGGCAAATCGACCATTCTGAAACAGATGAAGCTCATCTACTCCCAGGGCTTCAGCAAGAGCGAGCGACTCGACTGGAAACCCGTCGTCTTCAGCAACATTGTCCAGTCTTTCCGCACAATCCACGAGGCCATGACCGAGCTCAACTACGAATTCGACAATCCTGATAACGAGGTAAGCTCTCGCCGCAGTTTAGAGAGCTTCTACGAGCTTCTCGGACCCGGAAGCTCTCTTCTGCTGTCGTGCTCTGGTCGCATGCGCAAGCAGCAGCAATTGCGCAAATAGCTAACCACAGTGGCAGAAATACATGGCGCACATTCTTGTCGACCACGAAATCAGCCCCGAAGAGAAACCTCCCCAAGATTACCTCGAACCCGTCAAGATCCTGTGGCAAGATAGCGGCGTGAAAAAGGCCATTGCCAAGGGTAACGAATACGCGCTCCACGATAATCTCGCATAGTGAGTCGAGTCCTTGGTGCCGTGCGCTTCGTCGCAATTGGCGCAATGCTGACCAAAATAGCTTCGTCGAGGACATTGACCGCATCTGGGCCGACGGCTACGTTCCCAACGATCAGGACCTCCTGCGCTCACGACTACGCACCACGGGTATCACAGAAACGATTTTCGACCTCGGCCAGCTCACATACCGAATGTTTGACGTCGGCGGCCAACGGTCGGAGCGAAAGAAGTGGATTCACTGTTTCGAGAACGTCAACTGCCTGCTTTTCCTGGTCGCAATTAGTGGTTACGACCAGTGTCTGGTAGAAGACAAGGATGGCGTACGTTGCAAACGCTTGGTAACACAGTGGGTATGCTAACACTGTTTGCAGAACCAAATGAACGAGGCCCTCATGCTGTGGGAATCGATAGCCAACTCGCACTGGTTCACGCGCTCCTCCATGATCCTCTTCCTCAACAAGATGGACCTGTTCCGCGAGAAGCTGCCGCGCAGCCCCATCAGCAAATACGGATTCACAGACTACCACGGCCCGACCGACGACTACAAGGCGGCCTCGAAATACTTCCTCGACAAGTTCAAGGCCCTGAGTCGCAACCCGGAAAAGGAAATCTACGGCCACTTCACCAACGCCACCGACACCAACCTGCTCAAGATCACCATGGGCTCCGTGCAGGACATGATAATACAACGCAACCTCAAGCAGTTAATACTATAAGGCAGATAAGCGGGGTCGCAGCGGCTGCTCGTGCTCTCTTTGCACGGCGGCTGCTTCTTGTTCTCTTATTTTCAGCCTGTCCCGACGCTGCCGGATGGCACGCCAGGGCATGTATTTTCTTGGATGATTATCATGTATGATTACGGTATTCTCACGGCCTCACATACGTCTTTCATTTTACATTTCTTTTTCGATTATTTCTTCATTTTGCTTCTCGACAAATTCTGTCGTGTTTCCTCGCAAACGTGCATTTCGCGGCAAAAAGGAGACATGGATAGAAGCGACTCTTGAGCAACACAGCGCCGACCGATACCAAAAACAACGACAATGTGCTTTATTTGTGGTGATACCCAGAGATGGATGGATTGAGGCCGCCTGTTTTTCTTGTTTTAAGAATACGGAAGAGGGGGAGGCACAGCTTTATATTTTTCTACTCATTTTTTTATGTCCAAGCGATCTTGGCCTACCATGTTGTTTTGTTTTCTTTTCCTCTTGTTATTGCTTTGGTAGCATACTTGTTTCTCATTCTGCTGGTCTTTGTCATGGGACTGTTGCACCATCCTTACACACACATCCTTTTCCTGTTCTCTCTTCTTCATTTTCAGTATAACGACTCTTGCCGACATGATACAAGACAGCTTGGGCAGAGCGAAAGCAAAAGAACCTTTTTTTGTTATTCTAGCGCATGGTAGATTTTTAATACGAGAAAAATACCACCAAAAAAACACAACAAGTAGATTATGAATGCATAAAACAGTGTATACTATCAGATTTGTGTTAATGACGGTCAGGACGAATCGGGTGTCGACGCGAGTTCTGCATGTGACGAAATCGTAAGGAGACAATAAGGCGACCGAGCAAGCCACGCCGCAGCCGCTCCCCCTGGTGCCCGGCAAGCCATTCCCCGCAAAAGCTTTTTTTGGGGCGATTAATACGGGTTCTTATTATTATCAGAGTTGCAAAAATAACGAACCGTTCATGGCTTGTTTGGCATGCAAGCCACCGCAAGCCCTGTCGGCTGGATTGTTGCGCCGAGGCTCGCAACGCCACCAACTTGTCAACCGCCACCACCAGGCCCGCTTGTTGACGAGAACACAATGATTATACGTGCCGAAGATTCTCCATGGAGAATGCACGGGGTAAGCCACAGGTTGACAGGAGGCAAAAGCTCCAGAGTTTACATTATGCGGCGGCGGGAGATCATAAAAGGCTGATCCCGACGTTTAGCCAGTTTTCTTCAAACAATGACGATGAGGCGTCGATACTCGGGCCGTTTTCCATGCGGACGTGTACTCCATACGAGAAACATGTTTGCTCGGTAGAATAGAGCAAGGAAAGCATCAATTGCTTTAATATACAATACTCGAGAGCTGTTTTTCTTCCGATATTTTGCCAGGCGGCGCCACCATGTTGCTCTGTCCGCCCCTCCGCTTTTTCGCACTTCCCCGCAAAATCGAGCTGCCCATCGGCACGGGGAAGCTAGCCAAGCTAGAGAGCTCCAGCCAAGGCAGCTCACCTAGCTAACTGGCTGACGGGAAATTTTGTGTTTACATTTGTTTCCTGCTCTTTTTCTCCTACTCAATCTACAACCTCCATCCCGACCGCTACCTGATTTGCTCCTCGGCGTCTCGTCTGTTTCTTGTCTACCTGTCTTTTGCGGGCATTGTACATGTACTAAAAAGGGGACGGCCAACTTTTCAAACGCGCAGTCATCAGCCGCAGCAAAGGGAAATCATGGTGGCTGCGACCAAGCTTTTGTCCGTGGCGACGGCAGGCTGGGCCGTCGCGTCGGCGGCGGCGGCGGCGTCTGATGGTGTCATTACCAACGATACCTATTTCTACGGCCAATCTCCGCCCGTCTACCCATCGCGTACGTACCCCAATTACACGCTTCACAGGGAAGGGGGAAATCGAGAGAAATGCTAACCATCTGTACGCCCAGCGGAAATGTCGAGCTCCGGCGCATGGGCGGAAGCCCAAGCCAAAGCCCAGAAGCTCGTGTCCCAGATGACGCTCGAGGAAAAGGTCAGCCTCACCGGCGGCGCCGACAGCATCGACAACGGCTGCTCCGGCAACGTTGCCAACATATCCCGCCTGGGCTTTCCGGGCATGTGCCTGAGCGATGCGGGCAACGGACTGCGCGCCACGGATTTCGTGAGCTCGTTTCCCAGCGGCATCCACGTCGGGGCGAGGTAAGCTTTTTTTTTTATTCCCCATCTTTACCTGTTTCCTCTCCAATATCGCACTGCTATAGTCCTCCTGTTCACCCCGAGTGCTGACTGTGATGACGCAGCTGGAACAAAGACCTGGCGGCCCGCAGAGGCGCCGCCATGGCGGGCGAGTTCAAGAAAAAGGGCGTCAACGTTCTTCTCGGTCCCGTCGTCGGGCCCGCGTGGCGCGTGACGCTGAGCGGGCGCAACTGGGAGGGCTTCTCGGCCGATCCGTACCTGTCGGGCTCGTTGGCGGCGCAGAGCGTTGCGGGCATTCAGGGCCAAGGCGTCATTACCAGCACAAAGGTGCGTTTCCCAGGTCAACAAGACGCATTATAGGTTCATACTGACTGTCGGAACCAGCACTTCATTGCCAATGAGCAAGAGACCAACAGAAATCCCGATCAAGACGTCCAGTCTCTGTCGTCCAACATTGACGACAAGACCATGCACGAGCTATACCTCTGGTATGTCATCCACTCCCTGCACAATAATCGTCATTGCTTACTCTTCTAGGCCCTTTCAAGATGCCGTCCACGCTGGCTCCGGCAACATCATGTGCTCGTACCAGCGCATCAACAACTCGTACGGCTGCGCCAACAGCAAGACCCTCAACGGCCTGCTCAAGTCGGAGCTTGGCTTCCAGGGCTTCGTCGTGTCCGACTGGGGCGCGCAGCACACTGGCCACGCCGGCGCCCTCGCGGGCATGGACATGGCCATGCCCAACCCGGGTTCGTTCTGGGGCGACGAGCTCGTCAAGTCGGTCAAGAACGGTTCCGTGCCAGAATCCAGAATCAACGACATGGCCACCAGGTCCGCCTGCACCTCAGTATTTTTCTTTTCTTGCGTCGACAGCCTGCTAACCCGTTGCGTAGAATTCTCACCACGTGGTACCAGTTCAAGCAGGACGAGCACTTTCCCAATCCGGGTGTCGGCATGCCCAAGGACGTGACCAAGCCGCACAAGATTGTCGACGGGCGCGACCCGGCCGCCAAGCCCGTGCTCCTCGACGGCGCGGTCGAGGGCCACGTCCTCGTCAAGAACACCAAGAGCACGCTCCCGCTCCGGCAGCCCAAGATGGTGTCCCTGTTTGGCTACTCGGCCAAGTCGCCCGACTTTTTCGCGCCCGGCGGCAACCTGCAGCTGCTCCAGTGGCAGCTCGGCGCCGAGAGCATCGACCTCAACGAGGTCCTCGCCGGCGCGCTCGGCAACGCCGCCAACGCCTCGTCCATCGGCATCAACGGCACGCTCTTTGGCGGCTGCGGCTCGGGCGCCACGACCCCGGCCAACGCCGTCTCGCCGCTCGAGGCCATCAAGGCGCGCACCTACCGCGACGGCACCGCGCTCTTCCACGACCTCGCCTCGCCCAGCCCCGTCGTCGACCCGGCGTCGGACGTGTGCCTCGTCCTGGGCAACGCGTTTGCCTGCGAGGCCTACGACCGCCCCGCGCTGCAGGACGCCTACACGGACGACCTGGTCAAGACGGTGGCCGCGTCGTGCGCCAGGACGGTCGTCGTGCTGCACAACGCCGGCCCGCGCGTCGTCGACGCCTGGATCGAGCACGACAACGTCACGGCCGTCATCTTTGCGCACCTGCCCGGCCAGGACTCGGGCGCCGCGCTCGTCTCGCTGCTCTACGGCGACGCCGTCCCCTCGGGCAAGCTGCCCTACACGCTCGCCAAGAGGGACACCGACTATCCCGTCCTGAAGCCGTCGCGGCCCGAGGGCCGCTTCGTCAACTTTCCGCAGTCCAACTTTACCGAGGGCGTCTTCACCGACTACCGCCACTTTGACCAGAAGAACATCACCCCGCGCTTCGAGTTTGGCTTCGGCCTGAGCTACACCACCTTTGGCCTCGCCAACCTGCAAGCCCGGCGCTTCGACAACGCCAGCGATGCCCTGGCCGAGTATCCCACGGGTGCCGTCATCCCCGGCGGCCACGCCGACCTGTGGGACAACCTCGTCTCCGTGACCGCCGACGTGACCAACACGGGCAGGAACCACACCGGCGCCGAGGTGGTGCAGCTGTATCTCGGCATCCCGAGTGGTGGTGGCGCCGCCGCCGCCGCACCGCCGGTCCGCCAGCTGCGCGGCTACGAAAAGGTGACGCTGCAGCCGGGCGAGACCAAGACGGCCAGCTTTGCGCTGAGCAGGCGGGATCTGAGCGTGTGGAACGTGGAGAGGCAGAAGTGGCACCTGCAGCCGGGCACGTACACCGTCTGGGTCGGCACGAGCAGCAGGAATCTGCCCCTGAAGCAGACGCTAAAGATTTAGATTATATTTTGCGAGATGTGTGGTATATATGACGGGTAGAAATGTTGAATAATGATGACACGATTCGTACTTTGTTTTCGGCTGTAGATGCCCCATCTGCCAAATTCACAATATCATCACATTGGGAAGAATGGGTAGCTGCGAGATGAGACTGAATGACACGTTATTTACTTGACGGGGATAACGTCTTGTGAAAACCATGTAGCTAATTTACCTCTTATACTTTGAATTACTCTATTTCTTGAATACACCTCTGCTGGGATTAATACGAGACCATAGATGTTTGTGCATTGTACTTTTTTTTCCATCTTGATGAAATGCCTACCCTAGAGTTGCGATATACATGCGCGCGTCGGCATTGTTGCGGATGACTTGTTTCCGCTTCTTGTCGCAGAAAATCACCGTCAGCATCAGCAGAGAAGAGCGAGCAACGGTAGTCAAGTGCATTAATCTAAACTTGTCCGTTCCCCTCACCGGCCGTCGACTTTCTTTTAATGTCTACATACTGTAGCTGTAGCCGTGCATCTTCAAGCCTTGTCAGCCTCAGTTTCTCGTCGCCGATCCATCTGCAAGCCAGTTTCCAAAAATACCCTAGTTACTCAAGAAACAGCACCTTTTATATCCGTCTTACGTACCAATTAATTTCTTTGAATTGTCAACAAGCAAGGCTTTGCATTTCTAGTTACCCAACACATGACAATTCCAGCGTCGCGCCCACTCCCAATCGGGCTCCACAAAGTCAAGCAAAACAACTTGGGTTTTCCTTGTCCCTCTACGCCAAGTCTTCTTTCTACGCCGGGCTCCACGATGTCACCAGCTTCGATTTTTACCTGCCGTCCTTCATTCCTTTTTCCCACGACGACCAATGAAGAAGGTATCTCTCTATTACGCAAAGGGATGAGACGAACTGACTCGCTAGAGGGGCGTGTGTTGCGAGTGAGAAGAAAAAGTCGACGCTATCAATCGTCATCACAAGGGAGAGAGGAAGAAAAGAAGAACGGGAGGAAGGCTTCTAGGGCCTTGGTCAGGGCGCGCCCGTGACGACGGCCCCCCAAGCTAGATCCATCCATCGGCGTAACGGAGAGGTGTCAGCATTGAATCAAATACGCTCCTTGAATGATACGACCTCATTGGTGGCCCAGCACAACATCGCGCAGACGGGTGGCTGCCACCGCTGGGCCGGGGAGCCAAAAGCGGTCTAAACCAAAAGACTAACAGGAAAAAAAAATATTATCTGCTCGGCTCGGAAAACCCGGGCTATGCCGCACCCCTGGGCCCCAACATTGATTCTGTTCCTTCTTGGTTCCATTTGGTACATGTGTAGCATGGTCCGTCGATTGCCCACTTGGTGTTGCAAGCCAACTGCAAGTCCGGCGCTAGATGGGCCAAAAACTAGGGGACCAATTGCGAGTTCGACATGCAAGTCTGCGCTTTTGGGGGTGCATTCACCTGCGCTGTATCCACTGTGACTCGATCACGCGAGCATAAAAATCTAGATGTGACGGATTGCCTATAATTTCTGGTGTGGGTATAGTCGGAGCGTCTGCTACTGACATCTTGGCACTCGTGTCTCGGTATTGCAACAGACGCCTTCACCGAGACCCTCCGGCTCAGAGACGGACTTGGTTTTTCCGTCGTGGAAAGGGGTTCGTTACATTTGTTGATGCGCCGCATCTGACTGGACAGAGTAATACTTCCCCATCGTAGACTGCAGGTGGGGGAGCCCTGGATCCCAGAGATTGAGCGATTTCGCCGAGAGAGGCGGTCAGACCAATTTTTTTTTGTTCCATAGAAGGAACTTTTTATGTCAGTCAAAGCCTTCCCTTGTGTCTAGCCGGCCAATGCCCTAAAGCGATGCTAATGACCAGCCAGATTAGCGCTGACATCGGGCAAGGCTCAGCTGCCAGAGAGCTGGGAGGGAGTGTCCTTTTCACAGAGGCTAAGAGCCAAGGTTGCGGTTGACTAAAAATATACCCATGTATGGTAAATGAGATGTTTATCGTTTCTCCGGGCGTTGATCGCTTCTCTGGACGCGTTGGAGGCCTGTGTAAATGCCGAGTCCTACCTGGGCGGGAGCGATGATCGGTGCCTGGCATCGCAGGTAACTGCCGCTTCCAGACCTGAGACGATCCCACTAGCTTGCACCGAGGTGTACTGTAAGGCCAGCCCCTCGGTTACTCAGAATCGATGGCAGTGATAAATTGCCTGGAGAAAGAGTTCCGATCCAGCCCCCTTCCGATTCCTTCGAATCCCCTTTCCGGTGGCCGCAGCACCGCTCGCAGGGTCGCATCCACATCGTATAATTGACGAGAGACAGCTGGCCGCATAATGCAGCAAATCACGGGTGCGTCGTGGAGGGGTGTGCTGGTACGGTATTATGGTCGGCAAATCCACCTGCTTGGCTCGAGCAACAGGTGCGACTCAGCCCTCGAGGAAACTCGTATGTATGGATATGACCCCCAACCACCAGGCCTGCTGGCGTCGTCACTCCATTACTCGACAAGGATCGTAGAGATACGACGAGCTGGGGCGAGCCAAGAACCCGTTCATCTTCACGCAATAGGGCTAGGCTAGCATCGCCGTCCGTCGTCGTCGTCGCCCGCTGCGCGCTATGGGGATCACCAACACCCTTTCGGTGGGCCAGGCGTTCAATGACGGCGACACTAGGCATTTCCAAACACGCCCATGGCTCAAAAAATAGAGACAAGAGTCAGCAGCCAATCGACTAGGTTACCTTGTCCTTGTTCCAGTGCAACTCCGATTTTTTTGGGCAATGACTGCCTGCCGGTACACCCCGCTCTGCAACGCGGTAGAAGCACATAGCGCGGTTTCCAGAAGAAACGCACAGGGCAAGTCTCGATGCAACGCAGACCGGGCAAGACGAAAAATAGGGGAGGTGAAGAGGGAATTGAGATTGCGCGAGACCCAACACACGCCCTCCAGGTCGGCGGTCCATATCCAGCTAGCGATTCTCGCGGCCGGAGCTAATAGATGCCAGTCGTGAACGAATCCACCCGCTGCGACCCTAGTTGTATTGTATCTCGAGTTTGCCAGTACACCCCCTCTCGTCGATATGCTAGACCCTGAGAGTATAGTTACCATCGAGGTGGGCTTGTAGTTGCTGGTACCGTCTCATTGGCGGAGGCCAACTCTGGCAGGCCGCAAGTAGTGTACTTGCATGGGTGTATTTCTGAGCGTTGCATCGGCAGATGATTATGACGAATTCTTGCCAAATGGCCGGACAGAAAGATAGCAGCAGTGCAACGCTTCAGTGCGTACATCCAATGGTCCTCATGTGATGACAGCATGGCTAGCGCACGTCAACGCACCATTCAGGCGGGCTCAGTCAACTAGAAGCTAGCGCAGCATTTGTTGGTAAAGCACTACCTGAACAGTCGTAGCACACTCAGCTCTCCGCAGCATTGGATCTAACTTGGCACCATTTAACATTGATCCTGGATTCCGTCTCTGGGCTGCGCTTCCTGGCCCACGAACTCCGTGTCATGGATGCGATGCGAGGGAGACAACTAGAGTGGGGAGTGAGTCTACAACCAAGACCGCCGTTGTTGCTTTTTCTAGGCACCTGCGGTTCTGCAAGCCAGCCAGAGAGCTCGAGAGGGTCGTTTTCTATTGGCGGAGGTGAAATGTCTATTGAGTAGAAAAGGACGCACGCAATACAGCCATTGTGATGCGACAGGTAGCCAAGTGCATCATAGGGGGCTATTGCTTTTTGCCGCAGCGCGTGGATTTTGATATATGCTGCGTTATTATCCTTGCTGCGGACTTGATGCAGCCCGCGCGTCGCTCGGATGATGCATCATTTTGTCCGTCTCTCAAATATTGTATTGAAAATAAATCGACCCGCCATAGGCGCCAGCTATTTCGGTCGGCTGACGATGGTTCGGCGGCCTGCAAAAAGCAAGGTTGAGGGGTCGGACAATACGACGACGCCCCGGCCGGCAGCAAGCAAGATAACCGAAATTTCGTAATCGTGCAAAATTTTGTATCATACAGACGTATTACAAGACATAGGGACGTGCAGCTTGATAAGTATTGCGTTTGATGGATGCGCAATTAGCAGGTCCCGGCTGTCTCAGCAGGGCCCTGGGTTTGAGTCGCCGCCACCACCCATAGCCTGCCGGCGGTCGTGGTGGGCGAAAGATTGGCGCTAGTTGCTGCGGGAGCGAGATCCGGCTGAGATGCACCAAAGCGCAGCCAGGGCCAGTGAGCGAGACATTTAATGGCGCTAGAGCGGAAGAGGGAATACCTCCATGGGGCGTGTGCGACAGCTGTATCAAAATGTCTACCGTAGAGACAAAAAAAAGATGCAATCAAGATCCATGCAAGACATGCAAAGAAGGGGGTGACGGCGCCATGCTTGTTTCTCTTCAAATTCATCTCAGACTTGGCATGACATCGGGGTTTGGCGAAACGTTGATCAGGATAGGCGAGCTGAAGTCGGGTGACTGGCATTTGTAACGTCCCGGCAAGTGTCCGATCGAGAATCGAGATGGAAACTTTGGTGCTGTAGTACCAATTTTGTCAAACGGAAACTTGGTCAGTGCGAGGAAAGCTTCGCTACAGTTCCTTCGTGGCTTTCCTGTAAATGTACAGCGGTACCCAGAACAGGTTGTGGGCTGAACGTGGCAGGTTATAGCGCGAAGCTGATTTTCCTGCTGCCTTCCAGACGGCTCACCGACAGAGCTGCTAAAAACGTCGCCACTGCTGATCTGTCCGGCGGAGCAGAAAGAAAAAAAACACCTGCTAGCCTCTTTATCTCTACTGCAACTGCCGGCCGTGGAATGGCGCCCCCTGGCAAACTCGCCTGAGTGCTGGAATGCGACGGTAACGAGTTGGGGCAAGGGCGTCGCGGAGGTAAAACCACAACCACAGGAGCTCTCTCTTGACAGCGCAATGCAGCATATTAGCGCAGACAAGCAGAAACAAGTCTGCGTAAGCGTCGCATCTAAGTCAATCTCGAATGCTACCATGCGCGAAATAGCTGCTACAACATCGCACTTGGCGTCATCCGCACTCACTTGATGTCGGCTGTAAAAGGCAGGAATGACAGTGTGCTCAATATTTTTCCCCCCTTTTTTCTGCCTTGGCGGGGTGTCTGCTACGGGGTTGGACGTGTTTTCCTATCTGTAGCGTGCATTAGCAGTTGTGCAAAGTCGTGGGAGACAACAACAGGGCCTTGAGCCTTGACCCTAGCGCCCTTTCGTTATTTCACCATCACCAATTTACGTAAAGTTTCTCACTTTTATTCGCATTTGATGCGTGTGGAGCTGCTGTCGGGGGAGAACCAATGCCCTGGCATGAGGAGGTGGCATCCGCTGGCCGCAACTGGAAGCAGGTTAGCTATGCCGGCGCGCCTGGGACTCATCGGGCAACCATCATAACATGGTGAAACCCGGCGCTGTGGCAGACGGCCGGGTGGTGGGAGGAACTCAGCCGTTGATACCCACAGGGCTCGACCGAGGGCAGAAATTGTGTGGCCGTGCTGGTATTAGCTTAGCGATCGACGAACATCTGGTCTTGGAGCCTCGTGCTGCCGTAGTAAGAAGGCTGAGACATGGGCAATGTTGTGGTGGACAACCAGCGCCATTGGTTTCATTGGCACGAGTAATGGCGCCTCCTGTATTTCGTATCGCCCTCGAGAATAAATTCGTGGCTGGGTCTTTTTTTTTTTTTTTTTTTTGCTGTTTCAAGACGCCTTCTTTTTGCTACTCCACCGCTGGGCGCGATTCAGCGTCGGGCGATCGAGGAGAAGTCATCTCAAGTTGCTTCTGGTGAGTGCAGCTGGGGGGGGCTCCGAATGTGCTGGCTGACCGGCACAGTGTTTGTGCGACGTGATGGCAGGAGTACACCTCTTTGGCGATGGCAAAGAATGTAGAATCTCGTAAGCGAAACACGGTAGATGGATGTGACGATTGTGATGAATGCAGGCCAACGGCCGCCGTTTGCTATTTTCCAGTTTATGCACGGCCAGCTGGCAGGCCAGCTGGCAGGCAGGCAGGCAGGCAGGCAGCAGGCGCACGTGCAACGGCCACCCCCGCCACATCTACCCGACGGGCCGTGCATCGCGCTCACACTCACACCCATCGCAGGGCAGGGCAGGGCAGGGCAGGTTTGCAAAAACGAGGGAGAAGAGAGATTACTATCGACCGCAAACGTGGCTGCCGGATATTTCGCTTTCACATCCGCTTTCACGATATATGATATAAAATGTGACCAACTCAAGGCTCACACAAACGGCCGGTCACTCAAAGAAAGGAGAGGGGAAGAAAAGCCACGACGTATCGGAGCAGGGATCGGATAGCGACATGTCACAAACACCAGCGCCGCGGGACGATGGCCAGCAACGCCTGTTGGACCAAGTCCATGCTCGGTGACTGTGCGTGTCCAAAGTTTGTGCTCCCAGAATCGGCGCTCGTTTATCGCCGCTGGCATGCTGGGCCTGACGGCATGAGCGAGAGAATGGGGGCACGCATCACAGTTAGTGGAGCGTCAATGCGTGCGCACTCATCACCAATCACCAAATTTCGTGGCTTGAACGCTGGCGACTTGCAGGTGGAAGACAACCTCCAACCATGCTCGAAGAGATGATTGCGCGATTTGCGTCCAGTGGCGCATACATTTTTTTTTCTTGTCTCGCCCGCTCGCACGCCCCCCTCCCTTCTCCTTTGACGAGCGCGCGTGCCTTTTCCGACAGCGTGGCTGCGCTTGGCCAACGGTCAAAATATCAGGTGACAGGTCACGGAAGAAACGGTCCTGGCCACTAGATTTCTGTAATCCATCCCCGTTCCAGGGAGGGCGTGTCATCGAGAGGCGGGCGTGGAGAGAACGAGGCCCAAGAAAAGACACAAAGCCCAAAGGGCGAAGAGAGTGATACAACAAACACAAAGAAAAGAAGAAGGAACAGACATTGGTATTCCACGGCAGAGTGTTGCCGTGACCGTCGAATGGCTCACATGCCGTTTCTTTCTCCCTTTTATCACAGTCGCACAAAACGGACAGGCCAAAGGCGGATCTCACCAGCGGTGAGCCAGGCACGAAACCTGTGCTCCGTCCCCCTCTACTACATAAGTAGCCCGACCCTGACCGTTGTCGGAGCAGGCCCAGATCCGTCCTGCAGGCAGCCTTTTTTTTTATTTTTACGTGACTCTGATGAAGTTGCACAGCGGCCGCAGCGGGCTGATTTGGCATCATGGCACAAACAAGGGGGCGAGGGGGGCGTGTTGTTTGTCCGAGGTGCGCTGCTTTCCCGTGCGACAAATGTCCTTTGATAGCTTGACGGTGTATGTAGACCCCGGAGCCGAGGTGCGGAAGAAATCGCATACCAAAACTGCACGGGTCGGTCTCAAGAGGCATGGCGCATTCTGCAATTTATTTGATAGTTGGTTTTGCTTCTGACAACAGGACAGTGGCATTCAGGCGCAGAAACGCCAAGGCGGCCAAGGCATGAGAGACGGAAAGTCGTTGACTGGGCTCGAGCCTCGGCCCCGGAACAGCAGGGGGGAGTCTGCCATTCTCCACGATGCATCGAGGCGTCGCAGTGCGAGCGAACTCGAGTGCGAAGGAAACAAGAAAAAAAAAGGCGATCACGGGTCAAGCCGCTGCCATAATATGCCATCTTGCTTTGAAATGGGATTCGGCAAAGGCCCGTGACGCGTGTCAACGACAACCCCCCGCCCCAGCCCGCTCACACCCCTTCAGTACTCCATATATGCGCATTTCTCTGTTTATTTTCTTGCACCCTGGCGTTGTCTTTATTCGTTACACTACATTTGATTAGCTGCATGCGATGCGCTGTCAGATACATCGCAGCGCAGAGGAAGGGGGAGGGGGTCAAGCAAGTAAACCCGAGTCATTGTGTTTCGAATAAAAAGTAGAGGGAGAGAGAGATCAAGACGCCTGGCTAGGATCGACAGATGCATGTTGCAAATTTTTTGGTGGCGCTGAGATGGAGGAGTCAGAGCACATCAACTTCAGTTGCGACAGAATAAGAAACTGATCAACCTAGATGTGGCGCGGTATTCTTGGTCCGGAGGATTTTTTGATTTTTTTAGAAGCTGTCGTTTCAAAGACCACAATGTACCAGAAGAAAATACAACTTTTTCTTGCAGGGAGGAAAGACAGCGTGAGATGCATCTGCGTCAGGGAATCAAACAAGGTTCTTGCGTGCTTTCTCAGGGACCAAGGGAGAGACGAAAGCAGGACCCTGTGCTCCTAGCCATGGCGCATTTTGCTACAAGGATGATTTGAGAAGCAATAATGATGTACTCAAATCTCTGCTCAACTGAGACGTAGTTCCCGTCAATTGTCGAAAAAAAAAAGGCTTCCCATCGTCAACGACCACAAGACTCGGAGGTTGCCACAAGTAGAAAAAGACGTCTCTTTTCTCAATCGTGGAGAGGCTGCTTTACGAGCTCTGCCGTTAGTAGCCTGGCCAGCGAGAAAAAAGCAAACTAACAAAAAAAAATGGCGTGCAGATGCGCGACACATTGGGGGACCAGACCCTTGGCTTACCATAATATGACACGTCTTGTTCTCGCAGGCCTGGGGTCCGGGGAGGAGGATACTTGCTTCTTCTCCCCCTCTCCTCCATCCAACCTCTTGTCTTCCCTTTTCAGCCAGCTAAACTAACTAGTGAGCGCCGCTCGGCGCAGCGATCTGGGCTTTTTTTCGATCGCAGCGCCAGCCCGTTGAGCCAAGCGTCGATTTGCAAAACCAAACTAGTGAATTTGACGATCCCAAGGGAGATGGGATCAAAATTCGATGGAAAACATCACAGGTGCAATGCAACATTGGCTCTCCGGAGCAGCATCACATTTTCAACGATATTGAACATGTCTGACATGACAATGCTTTGCATCCAAGCTGCTTGGACCGCATACAATTGCATTGTCCCAAGTCTTGCTTGACCCCTTGCGTCGAGACCCTTTATTCTCACAAAAGTTTCTCTGTCTTGGATTACCGTTTTTTTTCTTCTTCCTTTTTTTTTTTTTTTTTTTTGCTTTTGTTGTTGTTGGAAAGTGACTCTTATCTCTGTACAACGCATCTGTTTTTTTGCATGGACCATCGATGCCGGGCGCCACTCCATTCCTCCTCCTCCTCCTCCCCCTTCGCCAATCTTTGTGCCACGACACGCTAGTTTCTTGATCTGGGAAACAGGTTTGGGTTCTCTCCCACTTGATCCACGGACATTACAAACTCTTGACTGATGTGCAGCTCCCCGGCACACCGAGGGCTGTGCAAGAAGAAGAGAGACTAGCTAACAAAATTTCATCGCGCACACACCCCAGCAAGCAGAGAGGGGTCTAGACTAAAGACGGATCGCGCCAGAGCCGATGCCCGCACATACCTCGCACCCTGAGACTGCAAACGGGCAGGATCTATTCCCACGGGTGGAAAGAAAAAAAAAGGTCGTCTGCTTCTTTTTACTTTCTTTTTCTGCCTGTAGCGTGAGATTACTCGCTTCGGACTGGTGGGGGTCGCGGAGGTTTGGTCCCTTGGCGTAGCGTCGAAGCCAGGGAAGCCCATCCAAGGGACGTCGCCGCGTTATTTGCGTCTCGGGGATTGTATTTTGCAAGTTCTACTCGAAAAAGACTTGTTTTGAGCTAGGAAAGAAAAACCAGGAATTTCGTGCCGTGCAGCCAAGGACTAGCCTTGATGCTTTTATTATGCCAAGTTTTCTCTGAGCGCGCCCGTTTGACCAGGCCAGATATGATGACGCATAGAGGGCCCGAGTACTGCATAACTAGTTAAGCCAAGGTGAAAAAAGAAAACCTCCTTGGGGTTGGAACCAAGCATCAAACGTTTCCCCGGTTAATCGTTTTTTGCATCGACGGAAACAAAATCAGCATAGAATTCGCCGTCCGCGCATATAGTTGTGCCCGGCAGCGCCCCGGGTCTCTTGTCACTTTACGCTCGTTCACGCGGCCGCGCCTCTATTGTTTGCTGTTTTTTGACAGCATCAATCAAGTGGAGAGCATAGAGATATTTGCGCCTGGCCCAGTTTTTTTTTATATCTAATGTAGGCCGGCGATCAAACACGATTAAGTTTTTTTTTTTTTTTTCCTTTCCGCCCAGCGGTGATGTGATGGATTACGCGCATTCGTCGAGACCATGGCCGCATTCCACAACGTCACGAGGGACGCTTTTTTTTTATTAAAGGAGCAGGAAAGCCAGTCTGATGCTCATTGTCCAGCATCTGCAAGGTAAGCTGGTATTGTCCGCCGCGCGCTGCTCTCAGACTACCGAAATTGCGCCACGCTGTAGCAAAAAGGCGCAAGGTTGCGTCCGGAACATGTTCATCTGATTCCGCGAGAATGTCATCTGACGCAGGAAGAGGAAAAAAAAAAAAAAAAAAAGGAAAAAGCTGCCAAAAATGCCGTAACCTAGTTGGCTTATCTCAAGAAAAAGGAAAACTCGAGGCTAGCCCTGGCAAGGAGTAGCCGTCCATGCCGTCATGCGTTGGTGTCGTCTGTATTTCTGATGGCGACAAGGGCCCGTGCGGGTGTGTGTGGACGATCGGCATCGGGTTCGCAAACAAAGACGCCCGCTCTCCGTCCTTTACTCAAGGTTCAAATAAGAAGAAGCAAGAAGCAAGAAAACATGGATGGGCTAGTGCTGCTATTCCAAATCGAGCCTTTTCCTTTTGGGGGTAATATTTTTTTGTTTGGTTGCTTGTAGTTTGGTGTTCTTTTGGGTCAAAAACTAATCGGCGCTAGGGAGGAGGGGGATGAATCGGCCGATGCGTAATTTCGACGTTTCTGTCACTAGCCGCGATGCCGAATGAGCAAAAGCCAACTCTCTGGCAAAAGCATATTCATATTCTTTCCCACCCCGCCAAATCTAAAAATAAACGTAGCGTTTCCATTGGTTTTATTTTATCCCCCTCCCTCTTGTTTCCGACTTTCTTCGGCCACTCCAACGCAATACTCTGACGCCCAAAAGCTACACTTTGGAGTCGCAGCCTAGTCTCATATGACGGCATGCAGCCCGTTGTTTCGTCATGCAAAAAAAAAAAAACCCCTCTCTGCAGCCAAGGGATCATGAAGATGTACTCATTCCTCTAGAGATGGGGCATCAGGCACGACTGGCCGCGATTGCGCCTCGTTGCGAGAGCTGGGATGCACCGCCAACTGTCATTGACATTGGCTACGCTGGCTGGCGGTCCTGGCGGCATTTAGTTTTCGTTTGATCAGAAAGGGCAAAAAAAGAAAAAAAAAAGAAAAAAAATATAGAAACAATCTTAAACGTCATCCAATCGGAGAAAAAGTCTAGATAAACAAAAGTCTTGCTTTTTTAGTGCGTCATCACCGACCCCCAAAAGCCGCCTAACAGATCTCGGTTCAGCTATGTAGCTAGCTTTGCATTCCAATCACGGTTGCCGTAAAACCACCTAATAAAACCAAATCAATGCCCACTCACACCCACCGCCAGGGAAACTTGTTTGATAAGCGAACGCCAAGTTTTACTACGTTTCTGCATCTCGAAACCCACATTGCTCGCTAGATCGGCCTCTTCTCTCCGCACCAAGACTCCCATAGGACCTTTCTTTACCTGTGTGTTTCCGCCGCAAGATTCCAGCTACTTTATACTTTTGGTAGCAAATCTCTGAATTGTTCTCTACTGCATCTTCAGACCCCGTAAAAGGTTGTAAACTACACATTGGATCAGAGAGCTTCTCTCCCCGCGTACAAAGTAAAGATTCCACATCCACGCCCGCCCACACCGCACCAAAATGTTTAGCTACGCCTAGAAATTCTTCTTCACTAAATCTAGTTTTCAGAAGCTTCCGAGAGGTGCTAGGTTTGTCCGACGTTTCGCTTCAGTCTAGTGGCAGACAAGTCTAGTTTCAATCATTGCCAAAATGCTAAAACTCGCCCACCCACACACACCACACACCACACCACACCGGACCGAATGGGGTAAAACACCCACCCGCCAACCGCTCCATCTCACACTCGATACTATCCACCAAGAATCTGTACCGTCCCAGATCCGCATCGATCGTCGACATTTACATTTGCATGCGGCACTCATTGTTTTTTGTTTTGATGATAAAATGTTCGTTTGCATATGTACTCAAGACTGCGTTGCCGTCATCTCTTTGTCCGCCAAAATGTCCTGTAGCCATAATTGTCTAAAACGAGGAATAAAAAAATTCAAATTCGCAAAGCTTTGCCTCCCAATGATATTGAAAAGTGTTGAAAAAAAAAGAAAACGACTCCAGCGGTATTGCCAAAAAAAAGTTGTGCCATGCCGGTTCAACAGAGTATAAAAGAAAAGGATACCGCCACAGGGCTGCAGCCACAAAAAAAATTGAACGAGCGCGTTCAAAAAAAGAAAAATATCAGAAAGTCCATCCCTAGAGTGTAAAAATCATGTAAGAAAAGCCAAAATCAAACAAAAACGCCAGCAATGAATGCCCTGATTTCCCACATCCTAATCGCTCGAGTTGTCCCTCCCAGGTATTGTAGTTGAAACATGTGCGCACTCCTGCGCTGCTCTGTGTCATTCCTGCACCGAGGAAATGATCGTTTGGGGGTATTTTGGTTTTGCGTCACCAGGATCTTGAGAGTCAATCATCCACACAACCCAAGTCCATGCATGTCGCGACGTCTTTTTTCGGCACAGCGGCCATTTTCGGGGGTTCAAGGCAAGCCTCGTTTGAGCCGAGGTCTTAGAGCCAGCCGCCATTGCCAGAGTTTGCCAGTTTAGATCGGCCTCTGGGCTTGGTTTTCCTTTTTCCTCATCGTGGGGCGAGGAGACACTCCCAGAGGGCCCTTGAGCCAAACCATGGCTGTGGGCTCCACTGGGGCAAATTTGCTTTGCACCATCGTAGATGATGCCCTGCGCCACCGTGTCTCTTAGTTGCGCTCCTCTGTCTTGGGTCGCAGTGATCGGGCTTCCAGCTGGCGCTTGCGCTCGAGCTTGGCGTAGTGCAGACCGCAGGCGTTGCACAGAGTGCGGGCGCCGTCGGGGCCACGTCGCCACTCGGGAGTGTCGATTCTGTTGCAACTGTGGCAGCGTCCAGGAGGAGCAGCACGCTAAACCTTTGTTAGCTAGATTCTGTTGAGACGGCTGTTGGGGTTTTAACTTACGCCACGGCGCTTCTTGACCTCGTTGACGGGGTAGTGAGGCTTCATGCCGTCATTGTACATGTTGACGTCGTGGCTCTCCTCGTAGCCCTTGGCCTTGGCACCCTCGCGGGCACGCTCGGTATGTTGAACAATCTCGCGGACCTGCTCGAGAGAGCGCTTGATGTAGTCGACGTTGGCAAGCATCTCGTTCACCTCGCGTTCGCTGGGCAGGCGCTCAGCGTTGGGCTGACCACCTTGCTCCTGAGCGGCGCGGCCGTAGGCTTCGGCAAAGTTGAAGATTGTGCGGGAGTGAGATCCAATCTGCGAGTCTGTTAGCGAGCTGCAGGCCGTTTAGGTGGCAGGGTGTACACATACGCGGCTGAAGGACTCGTGGTAGGTCCAGTTCTCGTAGTGTCTGGGGGGAGCCTCGTATCTGCTGCGGCCGTAGGGAGAAGGCTCGCCGTGAGTCTGAGGGCGAGGAGCGTCGTAGTGCTCGTGGCGGGGAGAGATGGGGTATCCAGGCAGGGGCATCTGGCCAGGAGGCATGTGGGCGGGCTGGTAAGGATGCGAGGTGGGAGCAGGAGGCTGAGGGTAGCCGCCCGAGACGGAGCGGTGGTCGTGGTGGACAGGGCCGTGGGCAGGACCGTCAGGCTTGCCGGGAGGCGTAGGTCTGCGGTCCGTGACGGGAGGCAGGCCGGGGCGGCCGCTGAACGGAGGTCTGGGGGAGTCGGCAAAGGCGGGAATGGTGTCCTGCCTCGAGGGGAACGAGGCCGGGTGGAGAGGCTGAGGCGAGTGCTTGTCCGAGTCGGGGTACTGGCGAGAAGGAGGAGCAAACGGCGAGGGCAGACCTCCGGAGCTGGGCTGAGGAGGCATGCTGGTGTGGTGAGGAGGGTACTGGCCGGGACGAGCGCCAGAGATGACTTCGGAGATGGAGGGCAGCGACTGGCGGGCGGGCGCCTCGCTGTTGTTGTTGTTATTGC
>JARDXD010001280.1:0-30298 GCA_029218145.1 Aphanocladium album
GGGGGGGGGGACGAGAATGAAATGGAGGACAAATGCCTTACCTCGCAGGAAAAGGATACCATGATGGGCAGCGAGCCTGGGGCGCTTATGATTGGCGGGAGCAAAGAATTGAGGGATTGGGTCGCGATATGAGTGGCTGTGGAGTTTGACGGAGAGGTCTCAGAAGTGCTTGGGGCGCAATGCAGATGGAGTTTGTGTCTGGAGTGCGTGCCTGGAGCAAAGCGTCTGGGGCTCGAAGAAAGGATTCGACACGGCGCGGGAGAAATTGTTTGGGGGCCCTTTTTTTGCGAGAGGGTGGTGAGCAGAGACGAGCGACGACCGTGTCTACTGTACGGTGCCAGGCACAGCAGTTGCAGGCGTCGGGGAGAGACAGATGAGAGAGGCGTTTGTATGGAAGGGAGGGTAGCGATGAGAAGCAGCTTGGCGGGCAGGAATGCGACTCAGAGTGGGAGCAGCGAAAAAACTGGCTCGGGAAGAAAAGCCCCTCGTCCAGGTGCAAGAATTGGAATGAGAGAATGGAGGGGCGGCCAGAGGTTGCAACGCTGGGGTTGGTCAGGTGGGCGACAAAGTCTTTGCTCTCTGTTTGCGAGGCTTGGGATCCGTGGTGGTGATATGTATGTGTGTGTACCTGGCTCTTGGTAGAGAATGAGGTAGAAACGCAGGTACCGGGTTCAAGAGAGAAGCTCGCGCGACAGGGGTGCGAATCCAGGGCTGCAAAAGGGGGGGAAGAGGCGAGCTAATGAAGGCGAGGTAATATTAGAAGAGACGGCTCGAGCAGGCGCTGGCGCTATGCTGGATGGAAATTTGATGGGCGTTTGTTGATATTTTGGGCAAAGAAAAGAGAGAAGAGGATTTTTGAGTGGGCGGCGAGGAAAAAAAAAAGCTTGCTGGAGCTTGGCTGTACCAAATTTTCTCTCTCTCTCTCTTTGTTGCTTGTTTGCCAGCTGGCAATGCTGCAGGCAGACAGGCAGGCAGCAAGAGGGGCCCCCCCTCACTGCGTGTGGTAATACCAGTGACAATTTTAGGTAGTACACTGAATCAGTCACTGAAAAGCAACCCAATGGGACCCGACAGGCGAGGGCAGCAAAGCCCAACAGCGGGGTCGCAGGGGGGTAAAGCGCTGTAATTACTGGACGAGGACAAAAGTTTAGTGGATGATGCCTGAAATCAGTGGACGAGAGGCCCTGGGTAGCTCAGCCGTGTATCACCTGTATTCGAGCCCAAGGCGCTGTATAGGTATCTTGCAGACTCTGCTGTGCCGAGCTGCATTTTCATTTGCCTCGAGGGCCAGCCAGCAGCGCTGAGCAGCAAGCAACAAGCAACAAGTGGCCAAACATCAGGGTCACCCCCACTACTGTGGACACCCCCCCTCCAATTGGTTGCCAGGGTGTGTCTGCCCATTGCCATCGCGTCCTCAGCCTGCCAAAGCTCTTCTCCCCAAACGCGTTGATTGGCTATTCCATTTCTTCCCGCCCAAAAATGAGAAAAGGCCCCCAGGTCACATGAGCTGCACCATCTTTCGCTGCAGGGGTGTCGTTATACCTCCAGGGCGTGTTTGTGCCGAATAGAGGCCAATGCCAGACTGAAGCTTGGGCGGGCTGGCTGGCTGTTTGCTCTCGTTGATGCTCTCATATCCATTGTCACCAGTATCGTATTACGATGCATGTACTACACGGCAATGCTATTCTTTGATTTCTCCCACGTAATTATGTACGAGCGACTCATCCTTTCTTATCCGTTGCCGCTCTGTTTTGCTTCGCGCCGATATACATCTCCTGCCGCATTGCTGGCCACTCCTTGTTGACATGCAGCCGCCCAACTTAATCTGCCTACGCGCCCATGATGCAGGGCCGCGGCCGCGCTCGCTCGTCTTTACTTGTCCGCCGATGATAATATTAATCACAATCCAAGCTTTCCTGTGCCTACACTTGCCGTCGCCGTCCTCTTTCATCTTCGTACATGATGCCACGGCACCAATGCCCGAATAGACATGACGCCCGACAGAGGGATGCCACCACATGCCATGTACTTTGTATCTTGTGCTGCATCTCCCTCGGTTGCATTCGCCTTGGGTACCTATAGCGCCCTCGACATCATCATTAACGTCGGCATATACGCATCCCTCATCCTCGTGCTCCCGCCGTCGCCCGTCAAGCTTTAGATCTCGAGCCTTGCCTAGCCTAGCCTCACCTCGCCTCGCCTGTGCTCTGCTCAAAACATTTTCCTCCCCCCAAGATCACTCAGCTTATTTGCCGTCTCTTGCAATGGCCAAGGCGCAATATCGCCCTACGCTTCGACAATTGCAGTAACCACGCCGCTCCTCGCCAATACCTCAGCTGCGCATCGGCCCAGCGAATCAGCATCACCCCCCGCGGGCCCAATGCTACGTGTTGGCTGACTGCTGGACCGTCCCGTGCGTCCTTTACGTGCCTGGCTTCGGCGATCGACAAAGCGCTCGCCTGCACTCCATGGAGCCTTCAAAGGAAGAAAAAGCAAATAAAATGCCACTGCAATCTACTCCATGCGCTCAGGCTGCGCCACCACGGCGCAAACTGACGGACGGCCTGCTGCCCGTAAGCTTGGCTGTGTGACCACTGCGTGCCTGCGCTTGCACATGTGCTCGGAGCCCTTTGATATGGATGCATCCTCTATCCATCCTGTATTACGTGCAGTGTCTCTGCTGCAGCGCCGCTCAACAGCCTAGCTGGCACAGACATGCAGTAGTTGGCCAATTCCACTGGGCCAAGTCTCTGCTTGTCTTCTTTTTTTCATTCGCCTGCGTGTCTCCATGCCTCCACAATCTTGTTTACATGTCCTCTTACAGTCTGGAACACTTCTTCCTCCAGAGTGCTTTCTTTTCTGGTACCAAGTAAGCCCACTGTTTCAGGATCGCGACGCACCGTCAACGCTATTTCCAGCGACGATTCCATATTTGGCTTTCAGTCTGAGACCATAGCATCATGCCGTGGAATGTGCTCCAATTTCCTCTTCCATCGGCCCATTCTATTGTCTGCCAGCCTTTCCGAGCTATTGGCCAATTCAGGACACCTTCCCCGATGTGGCGCATCAGTATCAAATCCTGGGGCCTTTGGGCGGGGTGGTGGCGTGTGTGCTTGTGCTTGTGCTGATGCGCTGGCAGCCCTCCATTACCAGCGCCCCGGGATTCTGCTAAACTGGCATCACCAGAAAGGAACCTGTCCATTCTTTCTGGAACGCCCGTCACGACGCAGGTCCCAGCAGAAAGGGGCGCCAGCCGGGCAGAAGCCATCACTACGTCGCATTCTCTCGGTGATGAGCGAGCTGGTGCCCTCTGCGCCCCCTGCTAGCTGGACCGCTTGGTGGTGCTGCTGGCGCAAGGCTGCCGCACATCTCTCGCCATCGTGACTGCTTCTGTAAGAAATACCAGCATGGCCGTTCATGCACGTAACATTGCTTGGGTCAGAGCGTTGGCGCAAGGAGGAGAGAGACCGCGACAAAAGCCACCAACTGGGGAGCGCAAATATTATCGGCCTCGTTCTGGCACGGAAACTTTCAGTCAAGGTAGCATCGTTGTGTCAATGTCTTTGAATCTCGCGCCAAGCTCTTATCCAGCTTCCTTGTTTAGAAGTGGCCTTGAGACATTGGAGTCCGAGTTGCTCCAGTTCAATCCTCTCGGATTAGCACTTACCGGCCCGCCGGGCGCATCCGCTTGCGAGACTTGACCTTGGTACGGGACGGTCAGAGGCGTGTCTTTTTGTGTTTGTCCGTGGCGATAGAAGTACGTCGCCCGCAGTCTGTGGTAAATGCTTTTCAATCTCGTGTCATGGAAAAATAGCACCGGACAACATGCATCCTGCAAACTGCGCATATGGCATCGAGCCTCGGCGTGGGATGGACCCAATTACACTGCTTCCCATCTTGACTCTTGGCTGCTTCCCCATGTCTCAAGCACGAGGGACGGTGTATGGCGTGCTGGCTTCCTTCGAGGCTTTCCGAGTCTATCTATCCATCGCTATAATCAATCGCATATCATTTGCAAGGCTAGCATATGCCGGCTTGCTCGCATCAAGTGGCAAAACTGACTTGGCTATGGACTCCCCCCTTTTGACCCGTGTTTGTGTGCCGTTTCAGCCACTCTAGCCTGTCTGTCCCTGATGAGGGTCATTCTGATGGATCGTCATTACGGGTTACGGTTTCCAAATTTGTACCCTTTGCTTGTAATCTGCTATTCTGGGCGCTAGAGCTGCCCCCGCATGCTGTGGCCTCTCCCAATCACGGCTCTAAAATTGCGTGCAAATCTGCTCCTGCCAGCTGCAGCCCCGGCTATCTCCAACAGCCAATCACAGCCCTTCTCTCGGCACTGGCGTGCTGCCTAAACCCAAAGCTTCAAGCTCCTCAAGCCCAACGTCATTTCAACATTTTGCTGCTTGGTGGTTGGCCTCTGTCCGTTCCATCTCCGCAGTGCCTGGCCCAGCGACGACTTCATCTGAGTATTTACAATATGATATTTTAGAATCGTCACTGCCATCGCCTCGCCCCCTTCGACGCCCTCGACTGCCGAGAGCCTGGGCCCCCTGTCACCGCCCGACATCTGAGATATCGACGCGAAAATTTTTGGCCCCCTTGCTGTCACCGATTGTGTGACCTTTGCAGCAGAGCTTGGCCTTGTCAGCGCGAATAACGACCCAGACCGCTGCCTTATCTCAACTCTACACGAACAACCGGACAAATGCCACAAAAGGAAAACATGTCCAACTCAAACTCCTCACCGTCGACTCTGACCGGCTACCTGGAGCAGACTGCTTCGGTGCTGAGCTCCGTGGCTTCCTATATGAAACTCCCGGCTCTTGCCTCTACCGTATGTTCGTCCAAGCAGCTTTACGAGCGTGCTTCACCCTCTACATGTTGTCAGGCTGACATTCAGCACAGGGCATTGCCGCCGTCTTGACGTCTCTTCTATACTTTAAGCAAAAGTAGGTACACCATGTGCATGTGATCAATATTTCCGGGGGCATGCAGCTAACCGTGGTGTCATTGCTACTACAGAGCGTTGATCTACCCATCACATATGCCCGCCAATTCTCGAACTGATGTGCCGCGCCCCTCCCAATTCGGCATCCGAGACTTTGAGGAGCTGGTCATTCCCACCGACGATGGCGAGAAGCTGTCGGCATTCTACATCCGCGGGCCTCGCGGTCACAAAAATTCCAAGGTCACGATGATGATGTTCCACGGAAACGCTGGCAACATCGGCCATCGGTTACCAATTGCTCGCATGATAATAAACACAATCGGTTGCAACGTATTCATGTTAGAATACAGAGGCTACGGTATGTCGACGGGCGAGCCCGATGAATCCGGCTTAAACATAGATGCACAAACGGGTCTCAACTACCTCCGCCAGAGGGCGGAGACCCGAGACCACCAATATTTAATTTTTGGACAAAGTCTTGGTGGTGCCGTGGGCATCAAGCTCGCTGCCAAGAACCAGGGCCGCGGCGACATTTCCGGTCTCATCCTCGAGAACACGTTCTTGTCCATGCGTAAACTGATCCCATCAGTCATACCGCCTGCTAAATACTTGACGCTACTTTGCCACCAAGTCTGGCCAAGCGAATCTGTGCTGCCCAACGTCAACAAGGTGCCCACCTTGTTCATCAGTGGCCTACAAGATGAAATCGTCCCGTAAGTACAACCCATCTCATTCTGCTCCTTTAAAAACAATGACATGATGATCAATATCACCCACAAAATATGAACCCGTGCGGCTCTGATTTTACATTTGATTTTCTCTGAACTTTGTCAACCATTTATCCTCGACCTGTTGCCTGCTATTTCAAAATTGACGCACATGGCTAACACGAATGATGAAAGGCCGAGCCACATGAAGAGGCTGTACGAAATCTCGACAGCGCCAAGCAAAGTCTGGAAGCCACTGCCCGGCGGCGATCACAACTCCAGTGTATTGGAAGAGGGCTACTTTGAGGCGATGAAAGACTTTGTAAATGAGGTCACGAGCGAGAAGGTGAGGCTATGAAGCCTGGTCATCTGATTCACGGCACAAAATACGGGACCTGGCGACGACAAGTAACGTACTTGGGAGGAATAGACAGACTATAAAAGGTCTGGTCGAAATATGGACTTGATACCCACTGTTGCATAGAAGGAGAGAGCGCGAGCCGTCAAAGGAGGCCACGCGGTCAAAAGACGAGCAAGGTATAGGCGCTGACACCCGCAGGAGACGGGAAGCGGTCAAGGATAAGCCACGCAGATAGAAAGAACGAAAGCATCTTGTTACCCGCACAACCTGCTTCTCTTAAACTGCCCGCGATGAGCACACCATCTACTTCAGCGCGCCGCTAGCTTGCATGCAGAGGCGGATAGGATGCCACCCTCTTGAATTTCTGCATCCCGTAATGCAGGTTGAGAACGGAATGTCATGCAGGTCGTCCTAGCCTGTGCTACTGTAGCATGGGTAGAGGGGGGCGGCGAGCAATCCCATGTCACGCCAGGCGTCTTTTTGGTCCATGGGAAACCTGGCACCGTGTGGTGGGCAGACTGTCCAGACCGCACGATTGCATCATCATCACCAGATACAAGACGGACGGCATCTTTTAGCTAAGACATGCATATCGCCCCAAGGCTCTCGGTGGCCTCTCCTCCATCCGACACTAGACTCCAAGGTTGTGGTGGATATTGGCACAAGGGGAAAAAAAATTACGCCGTGAGAGGGGAGAGCGAGTGAAGATTCTGATGTCCATGTGACCCCTGGTCTCTGTAAGTCGGGAAAGACCAAGGAAAAAAAAACCCTCCCCAGACTAAAACATCCTTGATGGCCGCTGTTGGAGGGGTCAGGTGATGCAGTTGAGCGGGTTCGGGCAGCAATAGCATTGCAACAAGAGCACGTTTTTTTAAATACAACTGTAACGTAGAGGGACCTGCCTTTGCGAAGAAGCAGAAAATCGAGGTTTTCAATTTTTCTGAGGAAGGATCTCGTGATCTGTTGCAGGGCGATGGTGTTGCTTCTGCGCCTGTGGAGGGGATCCTTTTTGATCGCATGATGAGGTTGGTGGCTTGCATAGTACGGGGAATACTTTTTTTTTTTTTTGGCGCGAGCCGGCCGCAAGCCCAGCTCGGTAGTTGGGGATGTCGCGAGAGGTGTGTCTTTATCAAGACCTTGTCGATATATTGACTTTGCAGAGCGTAGATGTGGTATTGTGTAGGCATGTGTGAAGAATTGAATGTGAAAAGATGTAAATATCATTCATTGCGCGTTTTGAAAATTTCAAGTCTATCATGTAATTGCTATGCGATGCAGTTTGCCTTCGCTATGCTGCGATAATCTGTAGCCTTTTCCGTGTACAACAGTAGCCATAAGACGTAGTCAGCCAATATCTTTGGTCTTTTAACACTCGACGTCGCCGTCAAGCTGAGACGCCCAAGGCTGGCCGGACGGCTGTTCAACTCTCTTCTTGCGCAGACCGAGCAGACGGCGCCCCGAGCCCTTGACGGGCGACGTCTCGGCCGCCACGGCCGACTCCTTCTTGGCCGCCGCGCGACCCGCGACCGCGCTCCAGCCGCCGACGCCGTCCTGGCGACCAAAGTCCTCGCGACGGGTGATGGCGTCGCTTGCGTCGACGTGACACAGGAAGACGTTGCCGGCAATCTCCTGGCTGCGCACGCGGTCCGCGACGGCCTTCTTGAGCGCGCGCAGCGCCGTCTCGATGCCCGCCGCCGACATGAACGACGAGTACTGCACTGTAGCGCGCATGAGCACCTCGTCCGACGGCAGGTACTCAATCTTGAAGTGCAGGGACGGCTGCTGGGACAGGTCCGCGGCCAGCGCGACGCCGACTTCGTCCGTCGTCAGCCCGAAGCGCGGCGACGTGAGCAAAAAGGCGTTGAGGGGCTCCGTTTCGTTCGGGACGGGTGGCCGCACGGCCGCGGCGGCGAGGGCAGCGGTGGCAGCCTCCTGCGTGGCGCGAATCTTGACGCACTGCGCAATCGTCTTGCTGGGGGCCGACACGAACCGGGGGCCCTTGTACACCAGCACGTAGCGGAACGGCTCGTTGTCCTCGCTTCGGCTCTCTAGCCCGTAGTCCTCCGCCAGGACGTGCAGGAATCGACGCTGGTGGCTGGGCATGGGCTTGTAGCGGATGCGAATCTCGGTCGGGCTCTGCGAGAAGACGCGGAACTCGCGCTCCTGAGTCTCGCACCATGTTGGCGTCTCCTTGAACAGCGCGAGGGTTTCATCAGAGTACGGTACGTGGTCATTCGTGTGCGTAGCTGGGTCAATGTTGAGCGCAGCAGCCAGACGTCTGTTGCGTTCCTGTCGCAGACATTCATCGTCACATTTGAGTTCAGGTCGCGTGGGCTCGGGGTTGCTGCTGCTCGCGAGGCATCGCACTTCTTGTTTGCGAATGCCGCAAGGACAAGCAATTTCCGTCCGACCCGAGCATGCTGAAGTTTCGTTGCAAGGAGTTTGCCCATGGCAGCTGTTCTGGCAGCGGTGCTCGCAAAACATCTTCACCTTACCGCACGTTTGGCCGCACTCTCCGCCCTCGAGTGCAGCATCTTCGCAGTCCCCTGGTCGATGGCATAGCTTCTTGCAAAAGTGCAGGCCACACTTGAGCTTCTTGCCGCACGGCTTGCCGCACCGCGCTTCTTGCAGGTGGCAGGGCTGGCTGTGCAGCTTTTCCTTCCCGCACGCACACCACTTCTCAACCAGGAATGGACACTTTGGGCAACCGGCTTCTTCGGGGTGACAGTGATGCTCAACCGGAGGATGGCCGCACTCGGGACGCCGCAAACAATTGAATCGACATTCTGGTGCAACCGTTCCGCAGGGTTGGGGTGGTTGCAGCACGGTCCGGCCACAGTCGCAGCTAATTTCAGTGAAGATGGCCTCAGGGCAGCTCGCGCAAGGACCGCGATGGCAAATCTGTTGACAATTGTGACTTCCGCATTTGAGGGCGCGGCCACAAGTCCTGATGCAAATATGCTCGGCTTCTACAGCCGTATCGGGAGCCGCGTTTCGGTTTCGACGTCGGGCAGCCTGCCTTTCGGTAGCTCTCTTCTCTCCAGTGCAACATATTTCTGTGCACTTGTGACGGCCGCAGCTCATGTTGGCTCCGCACGTTCTGGCACATGTAGGGCGACTTTCCTCGCGCTCGTGACAGATTCTGGGTTCGCTGGTTCTACCGCAGCGACAACTAACATCGACTTCAACTAAGCAGCTGCCGCAGCCACCAGCATGGCATTTTGACTTGCACAGGTGACCGCAGGGAAGCTTCTTCTCGCATATCTTGTCGCAATGTGGAATAGTCTCCTCACAGCTGGTTCTCGGGTATCCAGGAAGTTCACTCAGGGAGGTTTTTCCACAGGGGCAGTGGGAAACCACATCAGGCGCAAACGGACAGTGAGCGGGATTTTCGTCTTGAGCGTGGCAGATTTGAGAGCATTCATGCTGGCCGCAGTCATACTTTCGCTGACAGGTTGTTTGGCAACTAAATGTGCCCTCAAACCACTGTTCTTTGGAAACCGAATAGGACTCCTGCGCATCATCTCGCTGGGAGCAAGGGATCTCTTTGGAAACACGACCACAGAAGCAGGTCGCATCTACCCGCACTGGACATTCGCCACAGAGTCCACTATGGCATGGCATTTCGCACATATGTTCACCGCAGGGCAGGAGATCACCGCAGATATCCTGACAACTCCATCCATTTTCGTAGTCGGTTTCTCTGCATAGCTTTCTGGATGAATTCTTGCCGCAGAAGCAAGACTGCTCAGGGCCCATCAGACTGCAGGGTGGACAAGGTCCAGAATGACATTGCAGGGGGCAAGGATGTGGGCACGTCGGGCGCGGCTTCGAACACGTCTGTCCGCAGGAATGAGGCGGCAGTGATAGGCTGGCAGGCTTGGGACTGATTTCCTTGCCACACCAACAGTGATACGTGCCTGGATCATCAGATAGCTTCGAGTTGCAAGCCGGGCAGCGCCACGAGCTGTCGTTTTGCATCTGTGCAGATTGGGGTTCCTCCTTCTTCATTTGGTTGCTGTGCCATTTTTTGGCGCACTTCATATGGACAACGGTCCAGCAGAGCGTGCACGACCAAACATGAGAAGTACGTAGAACTTCATCCGTGCAAACGGTGCATTCATAATTGGCATTGCTGATGTCTTCATGAATACGTGTCGCCAAATCTGCGGCAGTAGACTTTGGCAACTTTGGTCGATTTTGCTTGGGGCGTGACGGAGCAAAGTTTGCCACTTTGCTATTATGGCGTCAGTATACCAACGTACCACACACCATGCTCGCCGCTGCTCACCTTCGGGATACCACCGGCTGACCGGGAACAAATTCAGGTGCATCTGCACTGAGGCTGGCTGGAGACGAAGAGACCGCGTTTGAGGACTCGCCATTCTCTTCCGTGGCTGAGGTGAGATGCCCTCCAAAGGCACGACGGCCTGCAGGTCGGGCACCATTGGGGGCCGAGCCCGAGACTCCTATTTGATGTTTAGAAGATCTGTTTCGGCCTCCGCGCGACCGTTGATTTGGTTCGCGAGCGGGATTTTGTTGCGTAGGAGCAGCTGAACCCGAAGTGCCATTCAAGGCGGGAGCATCGCCGCTCCCTTCAGAGGGGCCATTCTTTGGTCTTGGGCCTCTACCATTGCGACCTCCACGGCGTCCATGGTTACTTCTTCCGCGGGATGACCCTTGTGATGGAGTCTGTGATGGATTGCCCTGGCTTTCGGGCATAACTAGGGGCAGAGTGATGGGGGACTGCCTCACCAGTGGCGATGAGGGCAGGTTTGCTGCTGTGGGCGTTTGTTGAAGAATTTCTGCTGCGGCCAACGGGACCAGGCGTGTGTCGAGAGCTGTGGCTGGTAGTAGTATCTTTACTGAGCGCCTCGAGGCAGCGAAATTAGCTTAAACTGTAGAAGTTGAGATGCAACGAATATTGAATTGGTTTGGAGGCGAGTATTTGATGATTTTGAAGGTTGGTGGAGCGCCTCGTCGGCCCGCGGGCCTTTACCTAACTGGGCCTGGCTCGAGACGCCACCTCCAACGCTTACCAAGGACTCCTCAATGAGTCACTGTGCAAGACTCATCACTGGACGGATTTGGCCGCGCAATTGGCCAATCCTTTGCATCAATTCCAGCTAACGAGGCATGATCCACAGCTTTTCGAGTCACATTTAATTGTCAGTCGCTTTTCCCGAGTAAGGCGTTCTAGAGGTCAAGCAGATGTGTCGCGTGTCTGGCGTGGCGGACAGCACCGCGCGTGCGATCCTCCTTTGGCAGTTGGTAAACAAGGCTCTATGAGAAGAATGGTGAAGACAAAGTTGATGATGATTGTTGACAATGATTGAGTGAAATAACGCTATAAGCACACTTGCTTCTCGGCACTTATTTCTTCTTTGCCTACGGTGCTTTTCCGCATCTTGGTGCTTGATGTAACCCTCTTGATGCCTGCTAAACGCAAGCTTTGGTGGGTTCTCGATGAGCCATTCTGATATCCTCCCGGGGTCTCGGCGCACCCGCGCGGCCGCTCTTACCCTCGTCTGGATGGTTGCATAGATTACCTGTCGCTACTTGCTATAGTCTGGGGATGCCTGCACTCGTAGGCCTTCGGAACTAGTTCGAGTCGGCTTTGTGAGTAGGGTACTTGACTATGAAGAAGCCGGAGGTTGTCTCGCTAAAAATAGCTGTCTATCTCGGCGCGATTATGCGAAGAGCTGTATGATCCAAGCACTTATCGTTGCTGAGAGATCTACTCTATCGCTTCTAGTACGCGTCAAATCTCGATCGTTTCGCAGGCATTGATTGATGTAACCTTTGTACCTTGCTTGGAAAGAAGCGTCGGCCACCAGAAACCGGGGATTCCTCAGGCTACTCCATCTGGTCACTGAAATGCGACGGGATCCTGAAACTCGGAAGTACCTCCCGTTGCCATGAAAACGGATTCACATGCGATCCTGAAAGGCTACAGACACCCGCTGTTCCTGGCCTCTTCTGCTGAACACCCTCACCGACGCGGTTGTCAAAGGTGCACGGCACGTTTTTAAGATGTACTAAAACGACCTGTGCCAACCAGGTGGAGACGAGGTCTTCCGTGTACCGGCGCTGCAAAACCAAAGAGAGCCACGCAAGCATGAAGCAGAAACTCTGCGCTATGAGCCAGCATGACCTGAAAGTCTAAACCTGACCGTGTGTCAGGTCTTAAAGTCGAATCTCAGCATTTTGGTCGCCCAAGTGCAGCACATCTATTTTTGGCCTCTCAAAATTGAGTGTGCCCATCAATTGATTGATCCTGAAGTACGCCTTTGCCAGGTTGGTGCCAGTCTCAAATTAATCAACAAGCGTTTGGCGCGTCATATTTACCGACCAGAATGGAGACTGCACTGGGCGAGAAACACCCCTTCAAATGCAAATCCACAAGCTCCCTCCTTTGAATAGGCACTGTTGCATGAAGATTGCTGGAGTTCTACACATCATAGCAAGAAAATTAATATTTAGGTGTGCAGGTCTGCAGGTCTGCATACGAGCTTCAGCACTGACCGCATGATCGTACCAGGGTCACTGCATTGCGCACAGAGTCACGCTGCATGTACAACCGTTGGCGAGAAACACTTGCAATTATTTTACTCTTCCGTATATGTAGCAGTGCGTCGTAAAAATACCAGCATCATCGCATCCGCCATGTGGGCGACATCGCCAGCTGCATCAAGACGATTGAACTTGTCTTTTCACGCCGCAATAACCTAATCATACAGCAGCAGAAGAGTCGCAATTAGAAACAAATGGAGAGTACGACACGAATACATTGAAAGAAGAGTCAGGAAGAGCTATTACAGGCAGACACAGCAAGTGGTGCCCGTATTACTCACCCTGATACCTAAGACCTAGCAGTCCTCGTACACACGCAAACTGTTCGTTGCAGAATAAGATGAATGAAAAGTGCCTGAAATATTAGGTATCCGATGGAAGGTAAGTGTAGAGTTTTCCAAACAAAGCAGACAAAAGGAAACTGATGATACGAGAGAGTTTTCCCTGTGACTGACCGAATTTGGCGATTGTCGTCTCATGTAGAGGGCTGTTTGCGCGAGCCTTACCTCAGCATTTTTAAGGCGGCAGCCGAGTACCTGAAGAGCCCGAAGGTGGCTCACTTGCACTTGTGCTGGGTGTTTCAGCGCCCCCATCTGCCTCAACCTTGTGCTGCTCTCCCAGCCGCCTGATATACGGGCTGGCAACGGCTTTTTGCAACTTAGAGCTCCATTTGCCTTTCTTCCCGCGTCCCGTATTTCTGCATCGTATATTGAATGCATATTCGTCTTTACGAAGAACGACTTTGTTGGCCAACAGCCTTTGATATTTTAATCGGCTGCTGTGTTTCTGCTTCAGCAACGTGGCACCGGCTCCTCGGTGGCTTTTTCTGCATTGGACGACAGCTCAGATCGCTTCAGAGGTCCGAATCAATCTCCACGTCCGTGTGCAGAGATCATCCCTCGAGTTTCTGGCAGAGGACTCAGTGGAAACAACAGACCGAAATTTGAGGTGTCGACGAGCAAGGTGAAGAATATTACTTGGAAACTACAAATAGAACAACATCAGTAGTCGTTTCTTTGTAGCCCCTCCCAGCCTGAGTGATTCACAGCGTTGGTGCAGCACCTCCAGCAACTAGTCACTGGCTAGAGTTTATCTGGTGGCACCCCAGACACTAAGAACCGAACCTCTGTCTATCTGAGTTGGCAGGTGGCCTTCTGCGAAGTATCGCAATTGTGCAGATCACCCGACAACCTTGTTGGCCCAAAGACATTGGTCCAAGGCTATCTCGCATGTCGCGTGGTGCGGCAAGATGTCGCGTGGTGCGGCAAGATGTCGCTTTACACGACCAGTAGCATTGCGCGGCATACATGGCGACCGAAAAACTCAAATTCAGTCAACATTTGGAAAATACGGGATCTGTCTAGCCTTGCGCCTGTATGGTGGTGCAATTGCATCAGAAGGCGATCAAATACGATATACGCCTACAATCACCTCTTACGGTGTTCCGTGTCCCCATAGCTTAATCAATCGTGCATAGAATGTAAGTTTCTGATGGCATATACGCAGTACGGGCTTCGCATTTGTTTTCTGCCAATGCTATTTGATGCGCCCAGAGGGGCGGTGCTGTGCCGCCCGGGCCTTCTGTAACTCACGCGATCTGATCACTGCCAACCGTAGGCCGAAGATGGGCAAGGAGGTTGGCTGCAGTTGAAATGATGGCTAGGACTCTGCACCGACGTTGCCCCACGGCGAAGCGCAAACAGCGCCGGTGGACAAGCACGTTTTCGAAGATGATTCCAGTCTGCAACGCTTGCGACCAGCTCAAGCGCCAGGTCCTCTCCAGGCTTAGTCGTCCACCTCGGCCGTGCCATCAACGTAGCATGCTCATGTGCGGTCAATTTAGGTACGAGGGTTCGGCAGAGAACAGACTATTCGCCGGTTATTTCTGATTAAAATCTCGTTTTCTGGCAAGGGGCCACTCACCAATATCGGCCGTGCCAGAAATCCGCTTGCTGATATACCTACCTGTCGCGCTTGGTTTTATTAGCTTTGGGATCTTTCTTCTTCTTTGAATGAAAGTGTACCTTCTCCCTTCTCGCCCCCCTTTTCAAACTTCCGTTATTCATTGTGCTATAATCTCTACAAGCCGAACGCACGAATTTGTGGCAGTAGCTGACTGGGGCGGTAGAAGTCACCCAACATGAAGGCTACAACACTGGCCACCGCCACCGTTGCCTCATTACCATCTTACTCAGAACCTGCGACAGCTACTTCCATGAATGGGGTTTCCCTTCTCGTATCGCCACAAGAGTTCGAAGAACAGGCTTGGCAGCACCAGGGCTGCTACGTGTAAGTGATTGACAGCCATATCTGGTGGCGGCATGCAGCGTCTGACTCTGCACGCGTACAGAGACGTAGGTCGCACAATTTACGATGTCGTCTCTACCGAGGAAGGCATGACGAATGCCAAATGCACGGATTTCTGCTTCAACAGAGGCTTCGTTTACGCCGGAACCGAATACTATTCAGAATGCTACTGTGGCAACTTTCTCGCGCGAGGGGCCAAACCAGCTGACGCAGAAGACTGCAACACCCAGTGCGCCGGCAATAGCACTGAGGCCTGCGGTGGAAGAAACAGATTGACTCTGTACAAGACCAGCAAAATTACTTCACCCGCGGTGAACCCAGGCATTGGTGACTGGGAGTCGTTGGGTTGCCATGTGTAAGCTCCAGCCACCTGTTGCGCAGCTTTTATGCCGGCGACGGCGCACAGCGTTGGTGATGACCGCTAACTTGTGACTATAGAGAAGGTAGTACAGGGCGCGCACTTGAACGTCAGGTTTGGAGCATTCCAGCCAGCATCATGACGGCACCACAATGTATGAGCGCCTGTGACGTGGAAGGCTACGCTCTTGCTGGTGTCGAATATGGACGCGAATGCTGTAAGTAACAGACCCCCTGAGTATTTAATCTTGAACATGTGCTAAAAAAAAGTGATGCAAAGTCTGCGGTAACGAACTCAAGAATTGGGCGCGACCAGCAACTTATGGTGGCTGTACCAAAACTTGTTCGGGCAACCGCACAGAATACTGTGGCGGTTCGAATCGCCTCAACCTCTACCAGAACAAGCTGCGCTACACTCCTCCGCCAACGTAAGTTAAAAAAAAGCAAAAAAATCAACCGCGTCGGGTGCTAGACCCGGGTACAGAGGCAGCCTCCAAGACATGCATAATAAAAAAAAGCATGCTCTTGATTCGGCCCAATTTTCGTGCTGCAGCACACAGACAGCGGCGCCCCCGTCCTTGTGCAGTGCATGCCCCATTCTCCCTTCGCATTTGGGAAGCCTGCCCTACCAGCGGCGGCCAGCATCATCCGCCTCTCACCTCCTTTTCGAGCCCGAGCTCGTATTGGTAATGAAATGGTGGCTAACTAGACTTTGCACCCGCAGCTCGACCCCTCCCACTTCAGCCAGCACGACTGACGTTGGCACGACTGACATCGGCACGACGACGCCAAAGGCGTGTCCCAACCAGCCCGGTACGATTGCAAGGGTCTGGAAATTCGATGGCTGCTACACGGAGGGCGATGGCGTTCGCGCCCTCAATGACCAGGCCTACTCGGACAATGAAATGACGCTAGATGACTGCTCTCGATTTTGTCAGGGGTTTGCCTACTTTGGGCTTGAGTACGGCCGAGAATGCTACTGCGGAAACTCGTTCGCTGGCGGTGCCGTTAAGACATCGCAGTCCGAATGTAGCATGATCTGCCCGGGCGGACAGGAGTGTGGCTACTGCGGAGCCGGCAATCGTCTCTCCGTCTACCTGAACGCAAAGCTCAATCCAAGCAGCAGCTCCGTCACCTCGATCAGATCCACTTACACGACCAGCAGCACCAGCTCGCATATTTCTTCTGGCGACCCCAGCTGCGTGTCGACCAGTGCCACTCCTACTCTCCCTGCCCCTTCATCTATCACTGGCTTCAATTCTACCACATTTACGGCCATTTCTAGTGTCGTGTCAAGCCCTAGCCTGGCATCTTCTTGCCCTGCGGTTTCTATCTCCGATACAAACCGAATTACGACCAGTTCGCCGCCATCTTCCACCAGCGTCGGAAACAATTCGTCTTCAATCGCTAGTACCTCGGATTCGACGCCTGTGATAGCAGTTCCAACTTCAATCCATTCTACTTCTACCACTGGCGCCAATTCTACCTCTTCTACTGGGGCACTTTCATCTGAAGCAAAGCCCTCCGCGAGTACCCAGGCCCCTGTTACCACACCCAGTTGGAACTCAACAGCTTCCACAGTTTCTTCCATTGCTACTTCTGCGACCTATTCTACGACCACTTCAGGCCTTATTTCTACGCTCACGTGGCACAATTCGACGACTGGACCCTGGGCAACCTCGGGCTGGAACGCAACTCATACAAAACTACCATCGCCTCCTCCTATTAGCAGCACACGGAAGTCCACATCCGTTGAGCCAACAGCTGGCCCCAGTACTCAGCCTCCAGAACCTCCTACACGTACCTATCCGACTACAAGTTCAAGCTCAACTGAAGTCACTTTCGTCACTACTTCCACATTTTTCACAACATCTGCAGTATCGACATCGACTTCAACGTTTCTGAACACAACATCAACGCGGGTCGCATCAACTACATCTGCTCTGTCTTCCTTAACAACGACTACAATCTCGACGACGCTGTCCACTTCTGTGGCAAGCAACTCCTCCAGCGCCACCTCAGTGAAATCTACTGCTACGCCGATGTCCACTAGTCTCCTTCCCAACGGCTGGAATAACTACGGCTGCTGGGTTGACGGTGCTCAAGGCCGTATTCTAAACAAGCAGCTCCCTGATTCGAAAAACCTCACGCTTGAGTCTTGTGCAAGCAGCTGCGCGGAAGCAGGCTTCAAGGTAGCTGGTACAGAGTTTCACTCGCAGTGCTTCTGTGGCAACTACATTGTCAACGGAGGAACAAAGGCCAAGTCCGAAGACGAGTGCAACACCCCCTGCTCAGGTAACCCAAATCAATTCTGTGGCGGCGGCAATCGCATGACAATCATGTCTCTCGGAGAGCCAAAGGTTCAGCAGCCCCCGACTACGCTCCCGCAGGTCGGCAACTGGAAATACCAAGGCTGCTATGAAGACAACGTCAACCAAAGCAAGGTTTTCTTTTGGCAGAACTTCTTTCCAGATGTCATGACTCCGGCAATGTGTCTGGACAGATGCGCTGATTTTGGCTACATGGCCGCTGGTCTGGAATATGGACAAGAATGCTACTGCGGTGATCCTCAGAATATCGTCGTCAAACAGTCGACTAAGAAGGATGAGAAGGAGTGCAACGTCCCCTGCGCTGGAAACGCTTCCGCATTTTGCGGTGGTGGCTCACGCCTTTCCACCTATTTCTGGGACGCAAAGCCATTCTACTCTTGGGACTTCCCAGAAGCCGGAACTCCCGAGGCTGGTTCTTATGATTTCCTCATTGGTGGCACCAACATCCCACTCATCACTTCCCAAGCCATCAATGGCAAAGTTACCTTCCTAGAGAAGTTCGGTACCGGTCCGCCAAACTCAACTGGTGCCTACGAGCTGGATCTGTCCGAAATTGACAACTGGGATCTGGCCTGGAGAACAATGCATGTCAAGACGGACATCTTTTGCGCTGCTGGTCTTACGCTCCCTGACAAAGCTGGTCGTCAGATCAACATTGGCGGATGGTCAGGTGCCTCGACGTTCGGTATCCGTCTGTATAGCCCCGATGGCAAGGCTGGTGTCCATGGTAAAAACGATTGGGAAGAGGATGCAAGCGTTCTCAAGCTGCAAGATGGTCGCTGGTACCCCACAGCCATGAACATGGCCAACGGGTCTGTCCTGATTATTGGTGGTGAGGAAGGGTCCAACAGTGCGCCAGTGCCCACGCTGGAGATTCTTCCTTACACGGGCACAAAGCCGCTGCGCATGGATTGGCTGGAGCGAACTGACCCCAATAACCTTTACCCGTTTGCTGCCGTTCTGCCTTCTGGCGGCATCTTTGTTGCTTACTGGAACGAGGCTCGCATCCTGGATGAGAATACATTCGACACCGTCAAGACTCTGCCACTGATCCCTGGCGCAGTCAACGACCCCAAGGGTGGACGTACCTATCCTCTGGAGGGTACCGCAGTTCTTCTACCTCAGCATGCACCTTACACTGACCCTCTTGGTGTCCTCATCTGCGGTGGCTCAACTAACGGACCGAACAACGCTCTGGACAACTGTGTCAGCACCTACCCTGATGCCGCGAGCCCCAAGTGGGAGCTTGAGCGTATGCCCTCTACGCGCGTCATGAGCTGCATGGCTCCTCTGCCAGACGGCACCTATGTCATCCTCAACGGTGCGCACCATGGTGTTGCCGGCTTCGGTCTCGGCGTCGATCCCAACCTCAACGCGCTGCTGTACGATCCCAAAAAGCCGCTTGGCCACCGCATCACCGTCATGGCCAACACCACGGTGGCTCGTCTCTACCACTCGGAGGGCATCACGCTTCTTGACGGCCGCGTTCTCGTTACTGGCTCCGACCCGCAGGATGGCGTCCACCCCCAGGAGTACCGCATCGAGACTTTTACCCCGCCGTACTTGCTCTCTGGCAAGCCTCGTCCCAAGTTCACCGTCCAGAACACCGACTGGTCGTACGGTCAGAAGATCACCGTTGAGCTGGGCGGCCCCGCTGTCAATGGTGACATTACCGTGTCGCTTCTCGGCTCTGTTTCCAGCACTCACGGTAACTCAATGGGTGCGCGCACTCTCTTCCCAGAGGTGTCGTGCTCTGGAACGTCGTGCACTGTCACTGCCCCTCCAGGCAAGTATATCGCTCCTCCGGGGTGGTACCAGTTCTTTGTTCTTGACGGTGGTATCCCCGCTGTCGGCGTTTTCGTTCGCATCGGTGGTGACCCGGCTGGTCTTGGTAATTGGCCCAAGGGTGAATCTTTTACTCGCCCTGGAGTTTAATGACCTGTTCTTATTCCAGCCGGTGTATCTAAGCGGCTCAAACTATGTTGCTTCTACCTGTTTTATTTATGTTACTGGTCTTGTTCACGTTACTTATTGTTATCTGATGAACAGCGGTTCGCCGCCGTGGCAGAAAATGCCTGTTTTTTGTATTAGGCCAGTATGGCATCTTTACTATATATACGCTTCTTTAATGACACTTTTTCCTCTGAGCTATACGGCATGTAGAAAGTTTGGTTGAATTGTATACTTAGTCCGACAAATTATTTATTTGCTGTACGCCATGTCATGACGTTTCTGGATGAAATGAACGCAGAATCCCGTGTAAATATACAGTTCAAGGCATTCCATAAAGCCAATTAATAAGATCTTTCAGAGACCCAGAAAGTTGAATCACGTTATAGAAGGGCTCGTATATGCCGCATCGAGCGTCAATATCGGAAGACTGAACCGTCACCGACGCAATGCGACCATCGTCACTCTCTCCTGGCCTTGCACCGCCGCCCAGTACCTGTACTGACGGCACCTGTGCCCAACCAGGTCCTGCTTTAGGATTCTTGGCGAAATCGGCCCAGATTTTCTGCATCATTCTGGAGCTCTCGTCTTGAAATGAGGTAGCGCCTTTCTCCGGGTAAGTCCCAAAGATCGGCCCTATCTCAGCTGAGTGATATGCCTCGTCACCATGGACGATTTCAGTATTAGGGAAGCTTGCATTGTAAAGATAGCGCCATGTTGGGATTTTGACCCCCACAGAATCGCGCGCCACGCGAGCAGCCGGGCATGTGAAAACTACCTCGGTGGCTAGCGCTTCATCTCTTTTTTCTGGGCTGGCAAACCCTTTGTATTTGGGGCGGTATGTCTGGAGAAACAACTTGGCACTTGCATTTCCCAACAGGCCGGCCATCAAATCATCGAGAGTGACTCCGCCGCTTAAGAATGGTGATGCCTCATTGGCGTTTGAGCCAATCAAGACAGGCACACGGGCAGCAGCTTTGGGGTCCAGCGACGACATCGCACGCCTGGTGTATATTGAGTTGGCGAATGTGACACCATGATCGGGAGACGGGCTAAAAACAAGATTGTTTTTCTGGGCAGTTTGCAGAAGCTGAAGAGCCGGGACCTTGCGCATGCATTCGAGAACATCCGGGGCGGAGCTGCAGTTCACCTCTGACACCAGAGTTTTCCACGCAGCTTTCTCCTTCTCAGGATCGCTTGCGCTGAGCTCTAATGGTCCAGATTCTATGATAGCTGCTGCGAAAGGCACAGGGTCAGGTGGCGCTGTAATAAGATTGTCGATGGCAGCCCCGCCCGCACTCTCTCCAAATATGGTGACTCGACTGGGATCACCGCCGAAAGCCCGTATATTACGCTGCACCCAGTCGAGCGCTAGCCGTTGATCATGGAAGCTGGGCAGTGGGTTAGTAACTGCTCAATATCTTCAATCATAAGGAAGCATCATGCGAGTCTGAACTTACCCAAGGTTTCCTGACTTGAGTACATCGGGAGTGGGAGGAAAGCCGAATAAATTCAGACGGTAGTTGATCGTTACTACCACCACGTCTTGATTGCCCGCGATATGGCTTCCTTCGTATAACGGTAGCGCTCCGGTGCCTATCATATTGGAACCACCGTGAATCCAGAACATGACTGCTTTGTTGGAGCCTGGTGTCGCAGAAGCAGGCGTATACACATTTAGATATAAGCAGTCTTCGTTGTCGGGGACCGGAGCTGAGGGCGAATTGAAGTATTTCTCCGTTATATTCGCATTTTTTGCGGCCTTGCTGAACAGCTGATGGCAGGCATTACCAAAGTGAGTTGCATCACGGCTGCCCTGCCAGCTTTCCGCTTTTATAGGCAGCTCCCATCTTGCTGGAGGCTGCGCGAAGGGGATGCCAAGAAACTTATTGACTGCTGAAGAAACAAGAGGTTCCGATACAGTCGTGCCAACTAACACGCCGGAGTCGATCGTAGCAGTTGGGCGGCGGTCGCTTGTCACAGCGAGGGAGTAGGAGCAAGCCGCGTGATAGCAGAGCAGAGCCGCTCCGGTGTAAGTCAACTTCACCATGGCAGTGGCTGTTTCCGTATGCCAGTTGATCGGAGAAGAGCAATACAAGTTAGACAAGGAGCATTCACTTTCTTTTATTTTTACGGAACATGGGAATCAACCCTTACTTGTATGTTACTAGTCGGTGATTGTGAGCGAAGGGGTGCCCATCGGCCACTATGGTCCGAAACTTGCTTTTGGCGCAGGTCTCACTTGCTGTTAACACCAAGAAACCACGTCAACCATCCCGACGCTAATTAGCTAACAAGGGCGGATTCGCCGCCATGGGAATAGTGCACGAAGGATTTGGGTCATTTGCCAGCTTTCACGTTGCATCCATCTGAGTTCAATACTGTTGTGCTCAAAAAGCCAGACAGCGTATTGCACCATCAATGGCTGCCTGCAAGATGTAGTCGCGAGAACCACGATGCTGCAGTTGCGTGCGTTCTGCGCTCCTGGCGGGCAGTGCGGGATGCGATCTACTGACACAAGACAATTGTCCTTCGACCAGTGCAACCCCATTGTATTCCGCCAGTGGCTGCCACCAATGCCGAGAGCACGCTTCCCGCTAACGCTTGCGAGAACGAGAATAAAAGCAGCGAAGTATGAAACTGAGCATCAGAACATCGAAGTTTATCAAAAATTTACTCAAAAACGACTTCACTACTTACGATTCCTAAAATGCAGAAGCAATGATGACGGCAACGCTACGTAGTAGGCACCAGGTCTGATTACACAGGTCATTTTCGTCCCGTGTTGCGTGTCTCAGCCACCGGCTAGGGATGCTCAGGCGGGGGCATGGTCTCGTTCGCCCTCAATCTTGGACACGAGCTGTTACGAAGAGAGATTTACCACGTGAAGCTTCATGGTAGCACTCACCAGCACGAAATGCGGTTCGCAAGCTTGTCGGCAGTTGAGCTACAACGTAGATTCGCAATCTGGGATAACAGCGGATAATTTATTGGGAGGGGACAGAACTCGGAGCCTGCAAACCCGCCAATGAACGTATCATGGAAGAGAAGGAAAAGTACGTAAGAGGGATCAAAAGAGTTTAATCCCTCGGCTTTTTCCCTTGCGAATTGATGTCCTTATTCTGCCGCGAAGGGCATATGCTGATCTTACACCCGCCATCGCCGGCCCGGTTTTCTCAACCCGATTTCAGTATGTGAAGATCACGTGATTCTGTCGCGCCAAATTTCATAGGAGCTTCGATATCGGCGGACAAGGACTTCAAGATTGTCAGGGCCTCGCCAACGACACCGAAGTAAACCCCATTTCGTTGACGCTCCAACTTCAACTCGCTCAAAATGGCTGCGGTTATCAAGGCTCTCAACGCCAAGATTCGGTCGAACCCGACTGTGAGCTACATTTGCTCTACCCGTAAGTCGCCAATCTTTTTTCCCCATGATGCTTAGCTCCCGGATGGCCCGCGCCTCCTTTTGCGACGACGTTGCGAGCATTTACCACAACCATTGCGGCCGCTTTCTCAACAATCACACTCCTCGGAATGCATGCGACTCCTGTGTATCATTTCTGACCCCCTTTCGGGCGATGTTCGCCAGGCAGGGGCCGGGGATGAGGTCGGCGCGTCAGACATGCTAGCTTGGGAAGAACCGCAGTCGTTCGAGAAATGCTGCTTGAAGAGATCTCATACTAATGGCGAATGGGATATAGATTTCTGGGGACCCGTTTCCAACTTTGGTATTCCCGTCGCCGCCGTCATGGACACCCAGAAGAGCCCTGACCTGTGAGTGAGAGCAGACTGGCCGCGCATCGGCGCACACCGCAGGCCTGGCCCTTTTGGAACATCACACGCTGACCTATTATCGCCTTGCAGGATCTCCGGTGGCATGACTGGTGCCCTCGTCATCTACTCCGCGACCTTTATGCGCTACTCCCTCGCCGTCCAACCCAAGAACTACCTGCTGTTCGCTTGCCACTTTGTCAACGAGTGCGCCCAGCTGACGCAGGGCTACCGATTCCTGCAATACAACAACTGGGGTGGCAAGGAGGCTCTCGAGGCCGCCAAGGCCCAGGCCGCCAAGGTCGAGGACAAGGCCAAGGCTGTTGTTGGCAAATAAAGAGAATAAAGAAAAGAAAAAAAGTCGAGCTTGGATGTCGAGGGGCAGCTATTCCTTGAGCTGAGATTTGCGAGGAAGGCATACATGTCCCGGTTGACGGGCATGAAGACAATCGCCGCGCAAGCCTTGGGAATGCTAGCCGTGTTTGCATAATAGAGCTTGGATGGCAGCCAAAGGGGGAAGACTACTTGTACAATCCTATTGACAGGTCGCGCATGAAAAACGACCTGAATAATTGTCTGCCGCAAGCAGACGAAATTTCACAGCCCGCAAGGGCGCAAAACAAATATATTATTCCTTGATGATGGAGAATGCAGCTGTGCCTTTGACTGTTGTGGGCAGATGGCATTGGCACCTCAAGATATGGGAGGAGCAAATCTTGCTGACGGGTCCTCGGCCGGCAAATATTGAAACAAAGGTGAGCATACTAGTCACAGAGCGAATTTGAAAAGTCGTCCACGCAAAATTCAAAGCCTGGCTGCGGTTGTATTGCCCGTCATTCGATAGGAAGTTGGTTTACCCACAAACGTTCACCCGTATCAGGTTACCGCAGCTTCTTCATGAGGGAGCAAAGTAAACTGGGTAGAAGAAACAAAAAAAAAAACGGAAGATTAAGTATTCGATAGCTACTTTATTTCTGTTTAGTGAGAACCTGGTCGAAACACGACCAAGTTTTGCGCATGTTTCTGTCGCCTTGAGCGGATTCCTCGATGTCGGGTAAGTAGTTGCAACGGCTAGCACCACCTATATGTGACGATCTACCAAAAGAAATACCATAATAATAACATGGAAATAGTAGCGGAAATAAAGTTTCTGAAAGGAGAATATCTACCCTATCGGATCGCATGTGAAGGAAAGCCACTGTTTAGTATAGGCCGTTACATCCATCCTCGGTATGGCGGGGGACTAGGATGGTAGATTGTTGCCAGTTGAGCGTCGTGCGAGCCCAAAACTAAGTTCGAGGGGGACATGCAATAAGGACATGGGATAATTTAGCCTTTTGGTTCGTACGTCGCAATTGCTACCTTGCAGATTCACATCGTTTTACGGCTACGTCATGTATGGCTTTCCGTCACACGTCTATAAGAGGACCAGAAATCAGCAGCTGGCTGCAGTAGACAGAGTCTGCATTGGGAATACCATAATCTGAGTCCTTCATGTTCAAGCCACCTCTTGAACAGCCGTTTTAGACCAGACTGAGTCACAAATCAGGTGCAAGTTGTCGCGCGATGCCCTGTCGAGATGTGGCACCATGGCAACCTGCCAGGTCCAACTAAGTCGTCAGCCGTCACGCCATCTTGAGAGCGTGTCCAACTAGACACCATCGTCTTTCTTTACTGAATCAATGCACATCGTCACAAAGGTGTCCGTGGGTATCCTCCGGTAGCCGACTAATTATGTCACAGAAACGGGCAGAGCTCGAAGCGCGCTATAAATGGGCCAGATTTATGGGGAGGTTTTGGCTGCGCAGCACGGCATGGGCGTGTGGATTTGCTGGGTAAATGTGATGGCCAGCCACTGTTCTGGAACAGTTGAACGATTGAGTAAAAGAAGGAACTTTTTCAAGAAATACCGTTCTCTTTCTCTCCTCGCTGAAACCGCGCTGAGCAAGAGCTGGGTGGGGATATTTTTAGAGATGTCCCAGAAAATCGGCGAGCAAGCCGACGTCGGAGCTGACGCCGAGTTGCGACCGCTTTTTTCCCTCGCCCTTCCATGTCTCTTTCTAGTTTTTTCTTGGAGACGAGAGATTTAAGTAAACCGCTATCTCTCTTATCTATGTAACGGCGCCTATCTCCGCGACACTAAGATTGAGGTGTCATGTAACAAGCCAAGGGAAAAAGTAGAGCAAGGCTTATCAATTGTGACTGCTTTTGTATTCTGTGAAGCAATCTACCAAGACGATTTTTTTCTTTTTGCTCCCTCTCGAGGTGGGCGGCATCCAGAGAGTCACGGATTGAGTCGGAGGTGGTGCATCCGGGGATGGGCATTACGTACCGCGCCAATGACAATTGCGCAATACTAAACCGATCACCTGAACGTCCAAAGATTTCTCAAACCCTCCTGAACTGAACCATGACGGAAATAATGGATACGTTGTTATTGTATGCCACTGGCGACGTCACGAGGCGAGCGGCGTGCGGTCTACTCGCAACGAAGATGGGCACTGGGCTGGCTGTCGGTAGCTAGAGGCTGGCCGTTGTGGGGGGACATGGGCCGGGGTGTGTGTCTGTGTAGCTTCAATTTTTTTCATGGTCTCTGCACAATACAAGGCTCCTGGCTCCAGAAGGGTGGAAATGCCAACTAAAATACTTTATCAATGGTTCCAATGGGCCCTCTAGGCTAGCCCGGGCTGGATCTCTCAAGAGGCAGGCCCCAGAGGGCGTGTGGGCTCGGAGGCAGAGAGAGAACATGGGGGTTATGGCTGACGAAGGGCAAGAGTAATATGGCAAGTTGCTGAAGCTGTATGTTTGGCTCGTAAGCTGGTCAATCCTTGAGCGAGCAAGTAAATGGCGCAAAAGTCTTTGTTGTTACCGGCCGACACAATCATGTGCGACCTGGCGGGATGTATATACTTGCTGTTTACTAATAAAGGCGAGGTTTGACAGGTAGCTCGCATCTGCAACAGAGTCGTTTTGCGAGGCAGCTCGGACGGTTGGTAGATGCATCTGGCACTCGGCGTGTTTCGGTTATTATGGGAGGCCAATGCCGATGCCTGGGGGACGAGACAGCGGCACGCCAAGGACCGAGGACAGCAGAAGCAGAAGCAGAGAATAGTGGGAAGACGAGGAAGGTGCTGCCAAATCCCCCCCAGCTAGCGCCGTCTTGAGATCGGGATATTTCTGTCAAACCATTGGGTCACAGGCAAAAGCGAGAGAGGCAAGGAACAATTCAGATGCGGCGGGCGGGCTCGCTGCATAACCGTGACGAAAACATGGGGTAAAGATTTACGTACGAGCAACCGAGGGAAATAGCCATCTTGCATTAGAGCCGTGGATGGTCCCGGGCGAAAACGCTTCGCCCGTTCCCTTGCTTCCCAAGCTCTCTGCTTGAGCAGACTTTTTGCTGGGCCAGCCTTGTGCCGTGGGCACGCACCAACGCGGGGAGGCGCGGAGACGGGCGGCGAACGGCGGCTCAAGGCACACGGCGAGTCGAGCAGCCGTAGTGGCCATGGCGAAAATAGTCAGGAACCATGTGCCTGTGGGAGTCTCGATTTGTTCCGAATCTGGCATATGGTTCTGCCCATCACGCGGTCACCTGCTGCAGCAAGCCTTTTTTTCTTCTATTTGGTGTGCTCATTTCGTTCGGGTACTCAATCGTGCCAGTGACACATGTTTTCTCGTCATGATGTAGGCGGTACAGCAGACTCAGCAGAGTGAGGAAGCTGTATTGGCTGATTCTTCTTGCTCCATACACGCCCCCCATTCTGGAACCGACTACCCCGATTACAGCATAGGTCCTGGCAGCACGAGGTTTTCTGCAGTAATGCGCTGTAAAGGCTTTCGTCCTCTGCCAGAGAGCGGTCGGAGAGTGGAAAGGGAGTGCTTTTCCGATTTGTTTGGGAATTGGGTGAATGCGCTGCCAGTCGAATCCCGAAGACGGTGCAGCAGGGCGGGCGGTACTGTGTAATACACGGCGGTAATACACAGCCTTGGCGGGGTGCTGGCTGACACTGCTGGCTCAACTCTCTTACTCATATCTCAACAAGGCGGTAGATTGATAGGCCCCCGGATTTGCAGATGGACTAGAACCGTATCTCTTGGGGCCATTCAAGGGAAAGTAAGATGCGAACCCTGTTGTCTCGGTGAGTATGGCGGGATGGTGGGTGGTGCTTTGGTGGTGTATGGTTGGGGGCCAGGTCGCGGCCAAGCAATTTTACGGCGGACAAGAGGTCACAGTTGGGGCGAAACAAATCTTGGTAAAATGTGCACCGCATGTATGGGCTTGAATCTGAACTCGGGTCTAGTATGGGATACACAGAGGATCATGACAGCGCAGGGCTGTTTCTGCTTGTTTCTCAAGAGCTGGGCCATCTACAACGATGCGAATCTGGTGTCTGTCTGTAGAGTCGTAATGCGCCGTTATCCGATGAATATGATTGGCCAATGGCTCCGTTCAGCGGTCGGACGAGTGTCAGCCGCTGTGAGTGTTAGTGGCAGAGGCCAACTGAAACAAGAACGAGTTTAGCGGATTTGGCAGCAGAGCTCTGGGAGGGCAAATTACAGGCGGGAAGAGCATTAGTGAGAAGCCGTCGTCAGCTATTACTCTGGGCACTGCTGCGCAACCAGGACAATCAACCATGTTTGCATCAGTTTCGCTGACCATCCTGTGAGACTGGAGTCGCGGTGGGAATGATGCTGCCAGCGAGGGGGCAAGGGTTCGGAGGTAATGCGTGGTGCAGTGACGATTGGCAGATCTTACTAGGCCCATGACGATTTCTGATGCAGACGCTCAGAAAAAAGTGCTGACACGAGAACATAATCTGGACGCAAGCCACCATCCCCAACCAACCGTGCAGGCCCGGGGTGTTCTGAGTAGGGTACTGACGTGACGAAGCCTGGGGCCTGGGTCTGGAGGTTCAAGTAATCTTGTATTACGGTTGTAGAAACAGAAAGCATAGATACATACCATGCTGCCAAGTCCCGAGGGTGGTGCATGCTTGTCGTTCTGGTGGTAACTACGTAGTACAGACTGGAGAAGCTTAAACGCTAGACTGTTGGCGTCTGAGACAGCGAGCAGCCGGGGGTAGTTAGAGAGCCTGGTGGTTTCGGCGCGTCGAGCTTGAAGACTGACGCATGCTTGTTTTCTATTGTTTCTTCACTGACCGCCAGCTCAGAGCATATCCATGAGCGGTTTCTAGTTTTCTGGCGTGAAAATGACTCTTCTACCTACTCGGCAGCCATGTCCGTTAGGCCGGGGCACGGCACTTGGAGGACCGAAATACAGGATGGAGGGAAGCGCTAGCAGCAGCGGGCGTTGCTGCAGGCGACCCAGCAACAGGAGGGGGAGGGAGGTGTCCGCCCCTGTAGCAGAGAGGCCAGAGGTGCTTTTTTAGCGGCCCATGTGGGCGTTCTGTGGCAGTTTTGGCGGTCGTTTTAGGGGGATACGGGTCTGGAGCTGGACAGGCCTGAAAGCCCGCCTGAAGCCCTGTAGATGCAAAATACAGGGCCGAGGGGTGAAGCTAATGGCACGCCCCCTTCTGGTTGTCGGATGAGAGACGCAAAGAAGCGCGGCCATTGTCCAGATTGCGACCTGAAAACTGCTTCAAAAAAAGAATAGAAAAAATTAGGTGGAATAGAAACGATATCAAAAGCTCTGTGATTTCTTTCTGCTTTTTTCATTCAGATTAGCTGTTAAAGATGGTCCTCAAAGACCAGACAGCCGTCTGCGTTTGCTTGTCGCAATTCTCTAGTTCCCACACACACCCCTCCCCCCTCCACCACCTGGCAGGTACCTTAACTAAGAGTCCTGACGGACCGGCGCCGCCAACTGCTCCTGCTACCAGCTGCTGCCAGCTGCTCTCAGTACCCCGCCGTCCGTCTCCGGCTCTGGCTCTGCTCTTGCTCGTGAATTCTTAAGTAGCCCGCCAGCTCCCCTCCATTTCCCGAGCTTCCAAAACTCTCTCCTCCTCACCCCGTCTTTTTGTCTTTTTGTTTTCTTCCATCCCATACTGTCCCTTGTCCTCTTCTTCAATCCATCTCGGCTCCAATTGCTTGCTCTTCCCTCCCGCCCATACGCACCCACGCCATCTACACCCTCTTACCCATCATGGCGCCCGTACCGACGGCGTCTCTGCCGCAGCAGGCCCTCACCTTCAACGACGTCTTTGAGGATGCCGACGACGAGCCCCAGCAGCAGCAGACCGTCCAGCACATTCGCGCCAACTCGAGCATCATGCAGCTCAAGAAGATCCTCGGTGAGTTTGCTCCATGCACTTCTCAGCTGTCGCGCGGCGTCAATGGCAACCAGCTTGTGCTAACCGAGGCCTTTCCTACCAGTCGCCAACCGTGGTGAAATCCGTAAGTCGCTCTCTCGCTGTCTGCTGCCACCCGCAAGCTGCTAACAACACCCTGATAGCTATCCGAGTATGCAATTCATACCTAATGACTCGAATACCCATGCAATTGCGAGTTGTAGTGTACTAACCGTTGTTTGTTTCTGTTCTCTAGATTTTCAGAACTGTAAGTTGCTTCATGTCCCACCATTGCGCGCACCACCAATGCTAACACAAGCGCAGGCCCACGAACTCTCACTACACACCATCGCTGTCTTCAGGTACACCAATGCACTGCCAAAAGCTGCCAGCCTCTTTATTCTAACAGCTCGCTAACCTCTTGTAGTTATGAGGATCGCCTAAGCATGCACCGTCAAAGTAGGTCACCTACCCCGCCTTACAAGCTTGCGCCAATGCTAACCAACCCCCCAACAGAGGCCGACGAAGCCTACGTTATCGGAAAGCGCGGTCAATATACCCCTGTCGGTGCCTATCTTGCTGGCGACGAAATCATCAAGATTGCTGTTGAGCACGGCGCTCAACTGATCCATCCTGGTGCGACTTTACCCCAATGACGCCACTCTGCAGCACTTCCCGAGCTAACCCCACTAGGCTATGGTTTCCTCTCCGAGAACGCCGAGTTCGCTCGCAAGGTTGAAA
>JARDXD010000189.1:0-30211 GCA_029218145.1 Aphanocladium album
GCCGGGAGGCTATGGTGGCCGCTCCGCTATATAGCACCCTCCTGGAGGGAGGGTGCGTGGCACGTGTACCAGGAAAAAATAGCAGGGGGGCGGGGGCAAGCAAAGCCAAGGCATGTTGCAAGAGCGACCGCGGAAAAATATAAAATATGACTTGGTACGATCTAGAAATGTAGGCATAGGGCCCGCCCCATGACGTAAAATATCCGTAGACGATGTAAGGCAGTGTTCACTTCATGGGAAATGATGTTTGGCAATGATTTTTGTCGCCAGACTCGAATTGGCATCGCAGTGTAACGTGGTTTGAAGGGCAAACTTCTGTAATGTTCCTGGATCTAGATTATATGAATCAATACTGGCTAAGTAGTACTTGTACTACCAGCAAGTCAACATCCAGATCCGGCCAAGGAACTGTAGGCGCTCTCCTCCTTGTGAGGATGCTCACTGAAGGCACTGCTTGGCAAGTGCAAGTCGCGCCCTTGTAGTGTTCTTATTATGGCAGAGCAGATTCTTTGGATCATATTTCATCTTCAACTGGCATAGCTTATCCCACTTCTCGGGCGACCCGTAGGCTGTGGATAGCCACTTTGGCCCATTGTCGCAGGAGAGGTTGATGTACGCATTACTGAGTGAGTAGGCAGAGAGTGTCATTTTTCCTTCTTCTACCCAACCAGCGAAAGCTTCATCTCCTGACCGATCTGAGTTAGAAGCATAGCACTCAAATAACCAAAATGCACCCTTTCGTGAGTATGCCATGGAATCCTCGTTGACGTCTCCATTGGCGCCACCAAGACACGGAAAGGCTACCGCAACGCTCGGGCCAGGACCAGCGGAAATTGGAGCACGATCAAGAAGCTCAACTGCTTTCTGAATCATTTCATAGCCAAGTTCGGCGAGGTAGCCGCCACGACTGTGTTGACGTCTCCCAGGAGGGGTGAGGGCATCAAGAACTGAGTTGGCTCTCATCCAGGATGAGACTTGGATTTCTTCAGCCACTGGTACTGCTGAAGGACGCACGGTCGCCATAACCTGTTGAAATTCCCGTAATGCGCCCACATAAACAAGCAGGAGCACGAGGACGGGATGACCTATCAGCTGTGCCGACAATCCCTTGAGAGGCGGGGCGGGTAGAAGAACCGAATAAATCGTCAACTCGCGTGCCGCCTGTTGCATATCGATGTGCAGCTGGCTAAGTAGTTGAGGTGCAACACCAGCGGGGTATATGATATGGCCGCTCAAAACTTCAGGGCCAATCTTGTGGGCCTGAAAGACAAACCGCAGCGCAATCGCAAGATTGTGCCCAGCACCACGAAGGCCCCAAAATAAATCACTATTTTCCGTGGCAGAAGCAGCCAGCCTGCGACCGTCAACAGTGATAACATCTACAGCTAAAAGATTGTCCACTGCCATGCCATGAAGACGCGTAAGATAGCCCATTCCGCCTCCGAGCGTCAAGCCAGCGACGCCAGTAGAAGAAACAGTGCCGGATGGTACAACCATCCCATAGGCTTGCGTAGCTGAATCCATATCTCGTATGAGAGCACCTGCCTCGACAGTGGTGATACCAGTCCTTTTATCCACCTCCACATTACGCATGAGAGATACGTCAATCACAAATGCATCGTCGGGCATCGCATGTCCATCGATCGTGTGGCCGCCGGCGCGGATGGCCATGGGCTCGTTGTGCGCTGCGCAATATTTCACGGTCAGCAAAACATCATTTTCGGTCGCACAACGGGCGATAACTGCAGGAGTGTTCTCAATCCGGGCATTTGGGAGCTTGCGCGCTTCTTCAAAACCGTTGTCGCCAGGGCGCAGGACTGTGCCAAGGAACCCCGAAGGCGGAAAGTCGAAAAGTCTCTCATGCTGGTAGGTATCAGCCATAATGGATATGAGGTCTTGCTCAATCGAATATCTATTGAGGACTTGCGCAGTCTAAAATGCGAAGTCGATGAACCTGTGGCCATTTTATCTGCTCCCACAGCGCCGAGCCTCATGTAACTAGTTGATTCCGAAAATTTATCACCACTAACACGGCTCCAGATTGTGGCGCCACGACCGTGCGCAAGCAAACACGCAAACAGGCCCAATTCAACTCCAGGTAGTCAGTATTTGTTTGCCTCAACGAACAAAGAAATACCGGCGCTGGTAGAAAAGAACAAAGACAAAACGGGACTTCGCTCCACTGGCGGTCTGAAGCGCGTCGCCGCCGACCCGCGCTATTCATACTTTTCCGCCGCATTATCCGCATATGTGCCAAAGCCGTCGTCCGAAAACATAACATTGTCATAAAAACTTGCCAACGGCCGTTATTGAGCGAGGACGATAAACGGAACACCCTAAGTTGTCTTCCTTGCTTTTCGTCCCCCGCCCCCGCTCTCACAAGAGATATTGGCTTCTATTGCTCGTCTTGACAAGGGAGACACTAATTTCTGAAGCGCAGTAACGCTACGCCTGTATGTACTGGTCGACGTTTCTTAGCACGATGAGAAGCATACCATGAAACCCGATGCATCCTTTCAACGAGATCTTTTCTTAATAATCGTACGGCGATAGAATTTTTGTGAATATTCCAAGTGACTTAGATGCTTCAATGATCTGGGTTTATTCATGATGATGATGCACTGTGACAACTGTGACAATGCAGGCAAGCGTCGAAGTAGATAGTAGCTAGCGCTTGGCAAAGTAAATCTATGCTAACGAGTGGCACGTCTGAGCGCAACGAGCTCGGCCAAGACATTGCTGGGCTGGCCGCTGGGTGCACTTCTAGCCCTTTATTTCATTCGTGACATGCAGTAGCCATGCCGGCATTGCGTTGCCACGATAATAACTATTGCACGAGGCCGAGTTCAATAAAGGAGGTTGCCATATTTGTGCCGTCGTAAATTATCCTGCTATTTGGGACTTCAGGTGCGTCAACCCGACTTTTGAAGGTGCGTAATCGACATTCACGAGTACCAGCAAACCTGGGGCGTCCTCTCTTGAGCAGTTGGTGATTGAGCGCCGCCACGCTGCCTGTATTGGCATGTAGGCACATCGCAACGTGTACTGCCACAGATGTGCTAAATAGTTAGTTAGTCGCAGGGCAGCGCTCGCTGCTAGTTAATGGCTGGAGCAAGCAGCAATTAAGCCTGGGTATCCGAAGTAGCGGGAGAGAAGACGCCAATTTCTTTTTAGCCTATCGACTGCGACAAAAGTGATTATGATCAACTAGCGGCTACTGGAGACTCAATCTGTGCCTTGAAAACTCCGCCATATCCAGGCTTTCACGCACGCTCGGCGGGTTGCCCTATTCAGACATGATTCCACAACGTGTACAAAATTCCGTCTTTCTTTGCCCCTCTCAACACCCCAAACTCCAACAACTGTCCGCTAATATCATGGATAGCGACGGCATCAACTGCGCTTGCAGTATCGCGCGCCTGCTCGATGCCGCATCGAGCATTCTAGCTACAGAGCCAGTGCGGGGAGATGAGTTGCCTACAGCACTCGCCAGCCCATCACTCGCTACAACAAATGCGCTTGTTCAGCAGCTTCGGAGCGATGTGGATAGCGCGGCACCAATAGCGCCAGAAGCAATTTTGACGGATTTTGATCAGCTTATGATTGTGACGAAGCAAGATTGTGCAGCTCTGGCAGAAAAATGTGATGCTCTAACTCAGCATCGCACCTCTGTCCAGACCCAGCCCTTGCATGAACTGGTCAACCGCATCAGAGACAGTCTTAACAATGGCATCGCCAGGCATCATTGGATAGGCATGTCGCAGGCTATTAAGCAAGTTGCGTCGACAAATGTTCGATTTGGAGCGAGCGAGACCGAGAAAATCGACGAGATTGCTCGCGATGTGGATGGCCTGTTCACAGCAATTCTGGGGTTATCCACTGCTGTTCCCCACGCCAACAATCAAGATAGGGGGTCAAAGAACCCGAGAAGTATCGATTCATTCTCAACAGCAATGCTTGCCCACTGGGCGCAAATATATTCGAGGAGTATGCAGATCGAAGAGCTTTTTGAACAACAGACCATATTGTCGGCGCTGCATTACTGGACCATGGACAACAGAAAGGCTCTGATACCGAAGGAACATGAGAACACTTTTGCCTGGATTCTGGACCCTAAATCCAATTTCTCAACCTGGCTGACTTCGAGAGGGCCTCTATTTTGGATCTCTGGCAAACCCGGATCGGGCAAATCAACGGCACTGAAGTATATCGCTGAGAATCAAAACACTATCATTCTGCTGGAAAACTGGGCCAGCAATGACAGATTGATTACGGCAGAATTCTACTTTTGGAGCTCAGCTGCCAATGAACTTCAGAAGTCTGGCCAGGGTTTGTTACGCTCTATTCTGTTGCAGATTATTCGACAATGCCCCGAACTTGGACCTGTTGCTTTTCCCACTCGTTCAGTGGCCCCAAGAAAGTGGGAGCCATCTTTAGAAGAGCTGCAATGTGGGTTCACCCGTTTACTGGCCCGACTGCCGGCAGTCAACACCAAAATCTGCTTATTTATTGACGGATTGGATGAATTTTACGGCCACCCTGAAGATGCGATCCGCCTTCTCCAAGGTATATCGGCTGACAACAACAGTGTCAAAATCTGCGTTTCGAGTCGTCCCTGGGTGGAGTTCGAAGATGCTTTCGGCAGAGGAGATTGCTCCAAATTGTACATGCACGAGCTGACAAAGGACGACATGCGTAAGTATGTTCAGGACTTGCTAAGTCTCAAAGGAGCGGATTCAGAATCTTTGGTCGAAAACATCGTCGAAAAAGCTGAAGGTGTTTTTCTTTGGGCCTTTCTCGTGTTAAGAGACACAGGTCCTCTAGCGGGTGAGGAGCTATATGACGAGATTGACAAACTCCATAGTAACCTGGAAGATTACCTTGAGACAAAAATCTGCAGGACGGCGCCGGAGCGGCGAGAAGCTACTGCAAAGATTTTTCGGATCGCTATTGCTGCCGTAGGAAAGCTTCCTTTGCGTCAGTATTCTCTCATCCATTCACCCGGTTTGGACAGCATTGGCGCAGAATGGGCGGACAGGGAACTGCACTTAGTGTCGGGAAACTCACCATCCGTCGCGAAATTGGAGATGGATTTGGACTCCCTCTCGTGTGGCCTTTTACGACCGACTAGTAACTCGCCCCAGTATGTGGAATTTATCCACCGGACCGTCGCCGATTTCCTGCAGTCAGAAAAGATGACAGATCTCTTTGAGGGCTGGTATGAATTCGAGGTCGACCAAGCCATTTGTTTTTCGACATTGGCCGTGCTTAGATGGTGGCCGCCTACGTTGCCGCAAGATGAATCACGTCTGCTCAACGCACTGCATGTGTTCATGGCACATGCCTGCTTTCTGTCTGGAAACGTGCAATCTCTCTTACTCGGTCAGCTATGGAACTGGCTGGAACAACTGCAAAAGGAGCTGCCAAATGCGGCAGTGATGATGACAGTGCTTGGGCCTGGAAACTTTTGGGCCTACGACGCAAGTCTGCGATTTGCCTTTCTATATTATTGCATGTCATACGGACTTGGCCAGTATGTTTCCCACCAGCTCGCAGCCACCCACCAGCCTGGCTTTTGTGAGCCAGTGGCTGCTCTGTTGTCTGGTAGCCTTAGCTGGGACCCACGGGTCCGCGCCAGTGTCCCCCCCGCTCCAACCAAGGCGATTGAGCCACTGCTAAAGATGGGATTGGATTGCAATACACAATGGGGGGATCGCAATATTACATTCTGGCAGCAACTTGTTGTTTCAAGCTATAGCAAGTATCTCAAAGGTATTCTGACACGAGAAGATTGTGTTGCCATGGAACTGGCACTTGCGCATGGCGCAGACCCATCTACGACCGTTGAAGTATTTGCAAAGGGGATGAACAAACTCAGCGCTGAGGAGATAATACGGATCATATGTTGAGCAAGTGACAAGATATCACATGCACCATTCTGCACTTCTTGTTACAATTGCTGACCTCAAACGCTCGGATAGGCATGAGCGCTGCGACTGTGTGAGGCTTCCAGACCCCAAGCACCTTAACGTTCGAGAGATAGCTTCAGAATGCGGTGGACAGTGAAAGGCGCTAATTGCGACCACTAAGTGTATGAGCAACCATGTGAAATAGCCTACATCATTACATGGCATGCGCTAGAATGGCGGAAAAGCTACGCAAAGTATTCCTGATTGATTTTCGTGACGAATCAATACTTTCTTTTAAACAGTAAAGACGTCTTTCACTGGACGCCTGCTATTGGCTAAAACGGCTGCCGCAGAAGGAACAATGAAGTTTCGAGATTCCCTCAACTATGGCGTCTGTGACTCGCCAAAACTAATATTGAAGCAGCAGCTGACGCAAGCGTAGTTAGCGACGATGATATCTAAGCGAATTGCGATTCGCGGAAGTGAGAAAAACGACAAACGTCGCCGTCTAAGGTTTCGTGTTTTGTAAAAGATTATATTGCGGCGGGTGGCAAAGACCGCATCGGGCAAGCTTATAAAGTTGGAACAAATTACTCTGATAAGACAAGTTCTCAGTGCAGGGTGATAGACTTCAGGGTAAAGCTACTTCTTCCGCTACAATTAGAAACAAACTGTTGTCCGCTGGAACACACATTTCGGCTCTACTTATTGAATCCAGGAAGTGTGCCGCTTTGAAACCACATGTTCCACGGTACCAGTGGTCTTCTAGGGCCCTCTTATGATTAATTGCGAAGGTTGTGCAATGCCACTGTGATGTTTATCGCTGGTGGAGCGGTGCAAAGATGGTCAAGGTTAATTTGGGCGATACCCACACAAACCTGGACGGCGACACGCTGAGGAGCGGTGCTGGAAAATTGCCCAAAGCTCGTAGAAAGAGTGTCCTTCCGAATGACGCAATAACTATAACTATCCATTAGCATCTCTACTCCGATGTATGTTGAACTTATTGTCTGGAGCGTGCCTTGTTTGCTCCAGGAGAACAACCTTTAATTGTATTGGGGCACAGACTCCAGCATGCTCAACCAGGGATAGTAGCACCTGCACGTTCCTAGATTAATCCATGGTGCCTTGAGGCGATGAAAAGTCGCCATAGCGGTATCTGATTGTCTGCGTCCGCTTGTATCATAGACTTGATCCAATCACAGCGGCGCCACGCGCTGCAGACTGGCATATATCGTACTGTTCGCGATGGATGTTGCTTGACTGATTTAGACTTGATACTCCTGCATCGAAACTCTGCCACGCAATCACAAAAGAATCCAAAGGGAAAATGAGGCTGAGGACATTTCGTGGGTTAGTCCTCACTCTTGCTATGATGGCTGAGATAAAGGAAGCGGCATAAGAAATCTGTTGGCATGTGACTACTCTCCTCTTGAGTGAAGTGGTCCGGGGAGGTAATTCGAGCTTTAAGGGACGAGTGGGATGGCGACAGATTTAGACGACCGATGTCGCCAGAAATCAGGCAACGAACCCGTTTGGCAATTGACTCCTGGGATAACATGATTACTCCATATAAGGCATTTGCAGCCTGCTCTATGCAAGATGCTCATCTATATAAGTAGGCACCCATTCCGCATTGTATTAGTCGTTCGATATACTCAACCACTTATCAATATTCCCTGAAACGCAACAAAACTATCACAACAATTCAAAATGGCTATGATAAATACAGTTGGAGCCGCGCTCCTTTTCGTTGGTGCTAATGCCAGTTATGGCATCGGCGGCTTCCCTGGATACTTCGAGCCCGTCGGCGACGACCCCAGCAAGCCGGCCTTTGATTATTGGACTAAGGAGCCTTCCGACGATAGCCGCATTGCTATCTACACTGTTGGAAGCGAAGGTCCATCTCGCCCTGGCCCAGAACTCCTTCATCGTGAAGAGGCTCGTTCCCCAGCCCCTCTTGTCTGGGCCAAAGTCCCTGGTCAAAACTCCGACCTTCAGATTCCTGAAACCGGAAAGCTCCCCTTGGGAGAGTACGAAACGTATTTCATCTCAAAGAATTACAACTGACTTGCACCCCCTGCCCAGATTACAATTAACAAGACCCATCCTGCGAAGATTGTCGAAGTTGATCCAACAACGGGCTGCGCATCAAGTATACGTCTCTGGCCGCTGGTGCCATGAACTGGCTCGGCATCTGGTTTTTCAGCGGTGGCGGCCCGATCAAGGATCATAAAGAAGAGTGCGGCATTGTTTGGAACTATGCTCCTGATACTGAAGGCACGATTGAGTTTGACAACTCAGGTCTTGGGCCAGGTGTCTACAAGTCCTTCTTCTTGTCCAACGACGGATTTGCCTCAATTGTCACTCCTGTGATCTTCACCGTTGGTAATGCAGCCGAGTATCCCGGCTCCCTGGATATCAATCTCAATGCAAAGCCATGGTACCTGCGCTGGGCTACCACCAAGCGCATTAAAGGTACGTACCTACGCCGTGCAGACCAACACTCACGGCGATCAGCCCGGCCAGGGTAAAGCGCTCCAGAGATTCTCGGTCAAAGGCTACCATGGTCTGTTTGACGATGGCCCAACCGCTCTGAAACTGGCCGCAGGAAGTATAATGTTCAGCTTCTTACTCCCAGGGTTGAGAACCAACCACCCTCGCTAAGGACCTGGTCATCACCCTTTGAATAAAGCGAAGGGCTATTTCATAAATGAGAAATTCCTAGGTAGTTCCGACCCGTAGCTTACAATTGAATATCGCATTCCCATCGCTATACTCTTACGCGTGCACCCAGAAAAGCCAACTAACTAGATTAGCTCCCGTAAAATTAAGCTGCAGCATATCAGACGTGAAGATGCACCATAAAAGTGCCCTTTAGATGATGCAATAGCCATATTAGGGATATAAGATGAACGGGTGACATTATCAATCATCTACTGAACAAAACAAATAACGCTATATCAATCTCTCAAAGCGACGCAAAGTACTTAGAGAAGGCGGGGTAGTTAGGAGTTCCTAGACCCGTGACAGGGTCCCAACCAGAAACTGCGGAGAAAGCCTTGTTCTTGCAAGCACCACCACCGGAGCCTTGCTTACCCAGGGTAATGTCATTGAACATTGACGGGTTTTTGTACAGAGCGGGATTGACAAAGCCGATAACGGGTTTGCCAGCCGCAAGCCGCTCCTCATTAATGCGGTTGAAGATGGCGGCGACAATTGGTGCAGACATAGACGTTCCTCCAATTAGCTCAGATCTGCCATTGAAAATAATCTGTCCGTTATCGCCGACCGCGGCCATGTCTGGGAAGCCTCGACCTCCTCGGTTGTATATGCCTCCATTTGCGCCGCTGGAAGGAATCTTCTGGTCGACAACGTTGAAAGATTTGAATCCGGGGTCGTGGTTGGCGAAGAAAGAGGCTACAGCGTCTTTCTGATAATCGGGCTGAGCCCAAGTATTGGAGAAACCGCCGCCGGAAGAGAAACGGCTTGTAGCAGCCTCGGGGTCAGTGATGTTGCTACCAGCAGGGAGCGTGGTGGAGCCGATTGAAGTAACGTAGGGGCAAGAACCTGGAGCGGAGGGACTGAATATGCTTCTGTCGGAGCCAAGACAGACATTTCCATGGCCACCGGCGACGCCACCATCTCCTGAAGAGAAGACCAGGGTAGTGCCTTGAAGACCGAGCTTCATGAACTCCTCACACTGACGCTCGAGGTAGTTTGCTGTATAGTACTTCTCGTCAAGACCATAAGAGAAAGAGATTACTGAAGTGGGCTTAAAGGTACCGCACTGCTCATTGGGAGTGGTTCCATCCAGGATCGGATCGTCACCTTTCTCGCCATGGGAGCTGTACGTGCAGTAACTTCCGTCAACAGCATCCAAAAACTGGTTGATGAAACCAAGCTGGCGATAACCATCAAAGTTAGCATTGGTCTGGAAGAGTTCAGTACCCTGGGGGTAGATGACGGGTATGGCAACTTGGAAATCCAAAGCAGCTTCACCCACGGCCTCGGAGCCATCTGGGTTGTTGCCGTTGTAGTCAATAAAATCTTCCTTGGGGCCAGTGCCTGCTGGAATATTTGGCGCGTAGTTTGAGTAGAACTGGTCAAGGTCACTTTGAAGGTGCATCTCGCCCTGGCTCTCGAAGATTCCGAGTCTGTTATCAGGGTTGGGTGACGCAGGTGCATCAGGGATGCTGTAGAGTGCCTTGATACACTCCGGCGTGATAACCTTATCGCAGTTGGCGGAGCCGGTTTTGGAAATCTGGCTAGGGACGACAGGCTGGACCGGGAAAGGCACAATGTGACTCTTCTGGGGAGCACTGCCCGACCGCTTTCCAGGCAATTTACCCATCACCGTAGAGGGCACGACAAAGTCGACGTGCTGGGCAACAGTGTTGGGGAGCTTGTATTCCTCAGTGCCAACAAGTTGCGTGCCAGTCTGCGGGTCTTCATAAGTGCTGTACCTCGTCTTCAGCATCTTCTCAAGCTGCTCGACGGTAGCGTGGAAGTCAACCCAACCACTGCCGGTGGGAGCACGAACTGCGTTGGAAGGAATTCCAGCATCAGCCAACCACCTTTTAACAGAGGCTGTAGATTCTTCGGCAGGAGAGAACATCTGTTTCACTTGGTCCGCAGTCCAGTGTTCACCATACTGCCTAGAACTAGGGTCGGAGCTGTCAGGCGTGTTAGCCGGGTGATTATTTTCGGATGAAACCTAAATTGATAGCTACTTACACTGCCATGAGGTAACTCATGCCTTTATCAAGATTGCGTTGCTTGAGGGCAATGCGGACTGGGACAATTGTCTCAGAAGCCATTGCTTCCCGCCTGATGAATCCAGAAACATCACGCCTGTCATGGACGATATCAGTCACAGGGATACCGAGGGCTGCAGCCACAAAGGCGCTGAGAAAGATAGCTGCGACCTTCATGTTGAATCTGGCAGCTAGAATATGAGTTTATTCAGAAGCGGATCTTGCTGCTTGGTATGAAATGACAGGATAGACAGTTTTATTTATAGTCGAGCTTATAAACAAGGTTGAGGGCAAGCGAGCTATGCCTCCCGGGCCGCTTCGGCATTTTCAAGAGCTCTGTGGTAACTGAGGTCATCCAGTTGCCTGATCCAATAACTGTTAGGTAGCAGTGAACAATCACGATGATATTTATCAAGTGTTACCTTCCCAATCCAATCGAGCCCAAAAACAGTTCCATAGCGAATGAAACCATTCCACTCTGTTCTAGAGGTTGCACACATAGCCGAGTACTAAGCCGGCTCTCAGTATTTGGCCGAGGTTGGAAAACTAGGCTGTTTGAAGAAGGTGGTGGTGGTGCTGCCAGTAGGAGCAGCCCCCATGACCCGAAGCATAGCTAGTATTGTTGGGGCAAAGCCTAGGCGCCCGATTTAGTACTGGAGAACACGGATCTTTGCAACTCTACTACGTAGTTCGGGGGTCCGCTGCCGCAGTGGTTTGCAGCTTTCATTGTTCCTTTGCCCCGCAGCACTCTAGCGGCCTCAGCCACCTAGAACGGCAGCTGGTTGACTGATAAGCTTGATACCGCATACCCCTCGTGCGAAAGATCCACACAGCGCGCGCCATGGTACCGTCTGAGTCACAAGACAGTGCTTTTGCGGTTCTTGTACAAAAGAAGTATCCCTCCAAAATCGCGTATTGCTGGATATAGCTTGAATTGCGGAGATAACGCGTATTTATAAGCAACGATTGGTGTGCCAGAAATGCGGCTTAGGTCGGGTACATATTTTGTGTGGAACTGTAGGTCTGATTCAGACAGGCAATTAACGTTTACACGTTAGCTCAGCCATTCACTAGCACCTGCATAATAGACAGCCACTGTAAGCAGATGCACTCTCAAAGACACTATGAAAGTCAAGTATAGTGTATGCAGCGAGTTTGGCTTCAAGTCATAATTATATACATATAACAACATTACTAATGATTGGCCAGTAAAAACTAGCCGGACCTGTTATAGAAAATCTCGTATCTAGGATCAAGTACTTTACGAATAAGAATTCATACTAGCCAAACGCATATAAAGCTTAACCAAAAGCATAATAATTATGTTAACAATAAAACCAACTTAATAACAACATCTCCAAAAAAAATTACACACAGTCTTATCCCTTGATCCTGCTATATATTATATTCGTTGCTTATAGCTAGAAATGTGGGCTATCTTTAAGGCTATACAACAGCTCATTACAAGTGACGAATTATTCATTTGAAACACGGAACTAGCTATGTGGCTGATCTGAAGAGTACAATCCGTGCTCCACGGCGTAATATCGCCGCGCTTAAGAGATGTTCAAGAATTGGTTTGATTCTCAGAGGGCTAAGGCTTTGCTTCAGTCTAGACCTTGTGGGTGTCATGCTGCCTGTTGTCCTGTGGGGCGAAGGGCTCAAGTGTGCAGCTCTGGTCTGTTGTAGCAACAATGCGATTGAGAAGAGGCAATCCGTCGCGATACCCATGGGGGTTACCTTACCTGCGATCATTTGCTACTAAATTATTATAGCAGTTGCTAATACGCGACCGTGGCAGTGTGCATCCGTGATCAGTTTGCGAGTACCATACTCTGTGGTAGAATGATGGGCTTGCAGGCACTTTTCACTCCTGCCATTAAACTTCGCCGAGGATAGATGCGAATATGACAGCCCTTCTAGCTCCTCAACGTGAGAGCTAATTGTTTTTTCAACTGAGCGCGGTTCTCCGTCCTAGGTTGAGGATCCGTTGGCTTGGTTCTGGGGGGTAGCCTCGTCAGCCAGTGCACGGGAGGAAAATTTATACCAATGCGCAAATTGGGCTTGTAAATTGGCAAAATACATAATTATCCAACAAAATTTGGCGATGCAGAAGAGTATCGACCTTTCACGAAGTAAAGGAAATTTACAACGGCTTGAATTCAGCAGAACAGCATACAAAATTCGTGGGAACTAAATTAAAGACAAAGCCCTTGGCCGTATTAATCTACAGTGCCCTGACAAAAGTTCCGTTCGGTCTACCATACAAACTGCCTAAGAAACTGAACGGAATTTTTGTCACCCCACTGTACTACTATATTCACATATATATCCAACTACAGATATATTGTAATATATAAATTTCAAAGTGCTGCGGTAGTTGTGGCAATAATGCGCAACCTCTCCCCCCCTAACTGCAAGGGGCCATTTGTTGGCAGCTTGTGATTACCCTGAGCATAATAGTACACCATTCGATCGGTAGATGAGTTCAGGCCGACACACGCTTTTCGGTGCTTGGAGTCTTATGCTGTAAATTTTTATCTACTTGGGACTTGCGCTTGGACAAACCGTGTGGAGGAAATACGCTTTATTTGCACACTCAGAGCGTTGGTTTGACAATTCCAGCGTCTGCTGCCCTGAAAAGGTGTGCACGCAAGAGATACGTTAGCGTTCCGACGGGAGCAACGAGGATATAACTGAACCGTTTCCCCTGTCCCGGTGGACTGTTAGGGTAGCAATGCCGACCCTTTAATGGGCCTGTTCAATAGCCTGATGTAATAGTACGTAAGACGGAGCACCATGAAAATTTCTGCCAGCCCTGGCCTATTTCTACAGAAGCTAGTCAGATCCCTGTTGCCACTACGCTATTGCCAGGTCATTTGGGCAACGTCGGGATGATAGAAGATGCGTTACTCGGTCGTACCGAATCTCTGCAGCAATCGAGGTGTCGAGCGGGCCGCTGTGGCCGCTGACGGGAGTCGCAAGCCCCATAACCTCAGTCGTCCGAAGTACGGGTCGTCCCGTTCTTCAACACCAGTTCATTCGTCCCCAGATAATTCGAACCCAAGCCTCTAATAAGAAATCAAGGAGCTTGGAACGGGCCAAACCGAGATCCTATGCATTTAATGTGCTGTTCATAGCCCTGGCTCCGCCTCAAGTCCGACCCAACGTCTCCAAACCATCGGCTGATCTTGGGGTTTCTTATAGGTCATTGCATCCCCCTCTTCCAAGCTCCCCTTTTCGCGTGGTCTTGTACTTGCAGGGTGCTGCTAAAAGAACCGAACGTTCCTGGGTGGGCAGTTTCCAGCCGCCAACTTGCTACCCCACCTCTGATGCCACTCTATATGGGCACCAGCCGGGTCCCTTCTGAAATTGTCCTCATTGGCAAATCTTTCTTGGCGAAAAGAAGAAGGGTCGTGTCTCGTTGTTGAGTAAAAGAGCCCTAGCAACCTGGTACCTGTTGGTGGGGAGGAACACATTACTCGAACCTCACGGCTCCATTCTATTCTGCAGCCGGGCGGCGCCGGCGAGATTCTCCTCCCCTAGGCACCCCTATACCCTTGCTGGCTGACTAGACAAGTTGGACAAGTCCGTGCTGCAGCCGAGCAATGTAGCCTTCTGCTCCAGCCTGGTCCATTTCGATTTTTTTCTTTTTCTTTTAGGTCGCAAAAGTACCAATCTATGTCAATGAATACGGTCTTTGTTCCTTTCCCCACATCCGTCGGCGCGTTATACATCCATACTTAAGGAGTTTGACCCCTCGGTCGCATTGATGCGCGCACAGCATTGCTCAGCGTCAACACACATGCACAGCGGTCAATTCAAAATGACTTCCGAATATGGGCGCCAGGATCACTTCGTCAACAAATCCGAGGTGGTCGAAATGACTGCTCTAGGCGACAGCGAGCACACCCTCGAAGATGCTCCCGGTGAGGACCAGACGGTCTTCAAGTCGACCTTTGACGACACCCGCCAGATGAAGCGTATGGGTCGCCATCAGGAGCTCGTCCGCCATTATCGACTCTTTTCCATGGTATCTTTCATCGGTATGGCCACAGCCTCATGGGAAAGAACCCTCTACCAAATCACGCCTGCGCTCAGAGATGGCGGTCTACCCCAGCTGATTTGGTCGAACCTCTGGATCTTTGCTGCGTTCACGCCAGTGGCCGTCAGCTTGGCCGAGATGTCCAGCATGGCCCCCATTGCCGGCGCACAGTACCATTGGGTTTCCGAGTTCGCCCCGGAGAAGTATCAGAAGCTCCTCAGTTATCTGACCGGGTAAGTGCAAAATGCCATGTTTTTAGGCTTTGGATGCTGACTACGAAACAGCTGGACCTCGACACTGGCATTGCAGTCCGCCCTCGCCACTGGTACTTTTCTCATCGGCACACTGGTCCAGTCTATTATTATCATTCATAACCCCGAATACAGCTATACCAATTGGCACGCCACGCTGCTCGTCATCGCCGCGGTGGTAGTGTCTGTCTTGGTTAATATCTTTTGCTCCAGGAGCCTGCCGTATTGGCAGAACCCCGTCTTCGCCGCCAATATTCTGGCGTACTTTGGTTTCATCATTCCCGTATGGTGTAATGCCCCGCGGGCTACCACCGAGCAGGTCTGGACAAAGTTCGAGAACTCGGGCGGCTGGTCTACCATGGCAATTGCCATCTTAGTAGGACAACTTCCTGCCATCCAATCTCAGACTGGCATTGATGGCGTATGTACTTGCTTCACAATATGTTATCACAGATATATTCTAACGAAAGACTTTAGGCCGCTCACATGTCTGAAGAAGTACGCAATGCGTCCTCCTCAGTACCCAAGGTCATGCTCAGCGTCTTTGGCATCAATCTCATTCTTAACATCATCACTGTTCTTACCCTTACCTATCACATGCCCGACGTACCAGCCGCCCTCGCCGATTCGACAACATATCCCGCCAACTGGGTCCTGAGAAGGTCTATGTCTGATAACTGGCTTACAGTGCTGTTGGCCTTTCAGTGTATCTTTCTACTGTTTTCGACATTTGCGTACTTGGCTGCTGCCAGTCGCGATCTCTTTGCCTTTGCCCGTGATAAGGGTCTCCCCTTCTCGCCCTGGCTATGTAAGGTCGACCAGAAGCGCAAGATTCCCATCAACGCTTACTACTTCTCTGGCATCTTTTCAAGCCTCCTCAGTCTCATCTATATTGGAAGCCCCGTGGCGTTTTATGCGGTTGGTTCTCTTTTGTGCTGTGCCATTATGCAGTGTTTCTTTTTCTCGATCAGCTGTGTCCTATGGCGTCGCATCTACCATCCCGAGACACTACCGCATGCACACTTCTCGCTCGGCAAGTATGGTGTCCCAATCAACGCCACTGCCGTTGTTGTGGTGGCATGGAGCTTTTTCTGGGCGTTCTGGCCCCAGTCGTACCCTGTCACGGCCGAGGGCTTCAACTGGTCGGTTGCCATTTTCGTACCGACCTTCGTTTTGGCTTTTATGTATTACTTTCTTAAGGGACGTCACGAATATGAAGGCCCCGTCGTGCTAGTTGAAGGCAGAAACAAACCACACTCCTCATAAAGGGTATGGTTTGCTCTGTTGCATGCATGGCAAAAAATTGACTACTGCGCACCATGCGTTTCGCATTTTTATTAAGCCTTTCATAGTAGATACTTAATGGTGGGTTGGGAGGAACCAAGATTGGACTAGTGTATTGAATCAAACCCCACTGGCCAACGCCTCGCTTTGGGGTGTTTTTCTTTTTGGCTGGTCTTAAACTTGTTCACACGTTGGGCGTTACCACCGGCCGACACTATTGTCATTAAAGTTGGGCGAGGAATATGAAGTCCATGACTAAGGGAAACTGGGATCGATAACAGACTACGACGAAGCTGAATGTTGGACCTGTTAGAATACAGGGGGGACGTCGCAGATCGGGCCATCCCTTGGCCCACAACCCGCTTCTGGAGAGTGGCTCTCGGCTTGCTGGGCGCTGAACAGCGCCCAGAAGAATTTGCGCCTGGCCTCTGCGCTAGGGGCAGTATCCGGCACTAAAAAGGCCCCTAGCCGTCTCAGACCCACGTCGCTAGTGAGTGTGATCAGCACTGTTCGCTGCTGCTCTCATCAGTAAATCCTACCCAACACCAAGCGAAGTCGAGCTTTCTCCGGGCGAATTACGCGTCAACTACTGGTGGTAGTCAGTCACTCAGTAACAAGCAGGCTGTGTGTGGCATTCGTTCATACCAGCAGCGGAGCGTCCCGATTTCCGACATGGGCCCTATCCTACAGTTCATCGCAACACTCGCCGGGGACGCCTTACAGACCCCGCCTGGTGGCGTCCCTATCGCATGACTAGACTCAAGAGTTTTGACGTAGCATCTGCCCGATTCCTGCATTAGACCCTGTTGCTGGGTGCTACGTGGTTGTTGATTTGTCCTCGAAACAAGGTAGACACTTTCGCAAACCGCCCTGTTTGCTAGAAAGGGGTATCATTTAAGCTTTCAGCTACGATACCATGCGTTGGCCGTGGCAAAGGCCTAAGAAACACGGGCCGACTGGTCCATGGCCCGGTATCTGCTCGATCCAGCCAAGTTTCCGTTTTCTTCGTTTTAATCTGTATCGTTCCCGTCCCTGTCAGTCCTTAGCACTCTCATCCGTTATTCTAACCACCACCACGTTCCCTGAAACACGCGACAGGGGCCAACGAACATACCTGGAATTCCCTCGCTCCCTTTGAATGCGTTCAGATCAATAGCTATCCGCGACGCCGGCTGTGCTGCAGAGCGGTAGCCATATCATGGCCGATGCAACTCATGATCACGGGTCCTGGTTGACAGTGCCAACGGGCATGTTCATGGCGTGGTCGTCTTTGACTTTTTTCGTCAGATCATGGGCAAAACTGCGTACCAAGACTTGGGGGTTGGACGACTGGCTGCTAACATCAGCGCTCGTATGTTCTCCAACGCAATCACTGCATCACTGCTTCTGACCCTGTTTTTCTAGCTGGCCATCATCGCCCATGTTGGTATCACCTACCGCTCTATCGAACTTGGATACGGCCGCTCGCTGGCAGACATACCTGAACGTGATCTAGTCTCAGTAGAAAAGGTACATACGCGATGCGGTGAAATTGATCGGTAGCTTTCGCTGACAATTGCTGGCTTTGCAGATGGTATACGCAACGGACATACTGTATGTAGTCGCTCTGGGTCTTTGTAGGGCGTCTGCGGCTATGTTTATTAGCCACATGGCATACTCTGGCCCGCATACAAAGCCAGCTCACTTTCTTGCCTTTTCATCAGGCCTCTGGGCCGCTGGCTCCATCATTGTCATCAGCATTCGTAACGCCACTACTCGCCCCTGGGCGGCTCTGGACGGCACTGAGCAGCTGGCAAGCATCCTCTAGCCCACGCTCAAGAGCGATTTATTCTAACTTTTATTGCAGTTTATTCGTTGGATTGGTATTGAAACCGTCGGGATCATAGTTGAAGCTGCAGTTTGGCTGCTGGCTGCTCACTTGGTCTGGAGTCTCCAGATGCAGTTACGAAAGCGGATATACATCCTTAGTGCTTTTGGAGTTCGACTCCTGTAAGTGACATCGCAACGTCATCATCCGGGGTTTCCGGTCTAACTTGAAGCAGTCTTGCGGTCTTTATTGGATTACGGCTTGCCTACCTTGCACCGTCCCAAAACAAAGACCCAACTTTCAGCAACATCGTGCCCAGTATTTTTACTCAGGCTACGCTGCATTTCTCTATCATCGCTTCTTGCGTCACGACGTTGAAACCTTTTCTACGCCATTTCGATCCGACATACGTGCTCGGAACTGCGACACTATCTACATCGAAGCGCTCGAGGGTGAGCACGACGAACCCGTCGCGCGACCCATACTACCGTCTCGGCCCCGTTAACGGCGCCAGCCGCAGCAACCAATCGCGGCCAGACCCAGAAAACGATATTACTTGGCGGCCGTACCAGGGTCCTACAAAGAATGATGGACACGCCATGGCGTACCATCCACCCAATACCACCGCAACGCAAATAACGACGTCGAGTAAGACGAGTAGATTCCCGAGACTCAGCAAGGTGTTTAGCAGTGGATTGAAGATTGCGACGCAGAGTAAACAAAGCAGTCTCAATCAGAGTATTTCCCGTGATGAGGAATCAGCGAGGACAGATGGTTCGGAACGGATAATCATTGAACGAACAACAGAGGTGACGGTAGAGCACGAGCTGTCGAAGCCCAAGCCGGCACATTAATCAAATTTAAATCAGTATATCTAACATTAAACGCGTTATATATACAGAAATTTTCAAGTGAATAGGTGCTTACACGGATCAGTGGAACTTGCAAGGTCTAGGCTTTGGATACACAATTCAATACGGTATGATAGTCAATTAGAAATGGGCGAATTAATCGATAAGAGTATAAAAAGGAGAAGAAAAAAAATGAAAGTAATCTGGCGGGGGAGGCAATGGACTAAAAAATGCCTTGTATTCTGATTTCAGTAATACAGGTGCAGGTCCTTGCCGCCTACCCGACAGGAGCTGGCCATTGCATTGATGCTACCCATTATGTGGTTTCTCGGTGTTTTATCCAATTTCATGGCGACTTTATGCCGTGATTCTATTCTGTGTGAAATTGTGTTTTTCGCAGTACAAGTTCCCTCTATCTTACTTCAGGGTAGACCGTTGATCTCTCGGTGTACCTCAATGTCCCTAGAACCTACACTTGGCTGCTAAGGTTGATCAAGCGTTACATGTCTAGGAAATCAACCTGAGCAACTGTATCTGTGTAAAAGAGGCAGATTGCTCAACTGCCGTGTTTGCATTGGCATCGCAAAGCCATATTTCGGCGCCCTCGTCCGTGCTAAGTAGCTATTTCGCCAGCCAAGGGTTCTTTCAGTGGTAAGATATTGCGTGCTGCCGCAAACAACACTGCTCGCTAAAAGCAGTACGCATCTATTGCTATAACTAGATCTACTTACTGCTCGGCTTTGCATTTTTCCTGGTCATTAGAAAGAACGACAGCTCTCAGTCTCATAATGCTTCATTTCAACTATATTAACAAGACGAGAGCTGCAGCAGAAAGAAGTCTGCTACCCCAACTGATCGCCATCTCAGACATGCCCAGACTCTGCACCCAGGCCACTAGCGGCTCCGCCTGCGACTGCACGCTGATTTTGTGTGTTGAGTTGGCGGCGTCAAACACGCCAGTAAATGTAACCTCAAACTCCGCAGTCACCTCGGCATCGCGATTTTTGGAGCTCGTTGCATTCCCTCGTCCAGAAAGTGTCAAGAGGAGTGTCGTGTTCGTGAAGGACCCATTCATGACCAATTGATCCGGAAGTCGAAAATTGTAATTTCTGGCGGCAGAGCATGGCCATTTGGGCACCGATAGCAACAAACCGTCGCTTGTAGGCTTGAAACCGAGGTCGTCTTTCAATGTTGCGTTGAACAAAGCCTGGCCAGCGTTGCCGACACTTTCTGTGATGCCCATGTTCATAAAATCCGCAGCACGCGTAGTGCGCTCAACAAAATCGATCCATCCATGCGTTGTCGTGACCCGAAACAAATCTGGCTTTTTAGGACAAAATTCGTCCTTTTTTATATACCAATACGAATCGCCAATTTTGTCAAGCGATTGGTCTGTCTCCCATGCCTTGAACCCGACGATTATAGAGTTGGCTGGGCCAGTAGGATATGACGGCTGCGGGCCAATCCAAGCATATCCGAGCATGTGGGTTGATTGTACATTGCCGAGACTGCATCTCTCAGCAGTCTCACCTGCAGTGACGCTGTACTTGAGCGATGCTTCACCTTTAAAAAACGACCCGCCGTAGCCCAAGCCGACACCTTTCATTCCGGTGTTGTTCTGAGCGTGAAAGGGGAGCAAGTCCCATTTCCACACTGGTGGGGGACTGGGTATTCCGCAACCCTCGTCGCCAGACGAAGAACCTCCAGATGAGGAGCCGCCAGATGAGGAGCCGCCAGATGAAGAGTCCCCAGAGGAAGAGCCGCCACCGCTACCACCACCATGAGAATCATTATTGGAGTTTCCATCTCCGTCGCCTCCACCTCCGCCGCCTTTCCTTGCACTCGCCCCTGGTAGCGTCAAAGCCAGTAGGCATGACAAAAAGAGTTTCAGAGGCTGCATGACCACTCTTACTGTCTTGTTTCGGTCGCAGGTGTCGTAAGGCGGTGGAAAAAATGGCCAGATTTACAGGAGAGGGGCAATCGACAGATATAAAATATAGGGCGAAAATGTAAAATCAGAACATTGGACAAGCCGCGGTTGTGACTTCAGCCGCAGCGGGTACACAAGGCGTTTTTTACTTGAGATAGAGGCTTGGCATTTAGGGGGTTGCTATAATGGAGGTTGCGAGACTCGAGGCCAGGTGGACATCACAATTGAGACGAAAAGAATCCCGAAACAAAAAGTAAAATACAGTGCTTTTCGACAAGTTTTCCCCGAAGATACTCATGGCACAGTACGTGTCCTGACCCCCGCCACCTCCTACATGCGACTATAACAAGAAGAGTTATTGAGATTGCATACGGACTCCTCGCAGGGTTCTCTGTCCAGCGAACTCAGCTTAAATCTTCATACTACTAAAGAAATAAGAAACATATCATTTATTAACAAAGATAAAATAACGAAGATAGCAAAAACCTAGTAAGTATTATACAGAGCATGAATACCCGGAATGATTGGCTACGGTTTGGATCGGCGTATTAACCATGCTGGAAGGTGGGGGTGCACGCAGATAAGTGTGAGCAAAATGGTATCCCAGACTGAGAAAGGATACAGGGAGAGAACAAAGTGTAATGAAATCTATGAGATATATTTCACGATACTTTGTTGAATCATAGTTGTTGCGAGCCGGCAGCTCAATTAACTGGCTAGTTGTGTTTTGGCCAGTCAGAGGCCACTATTCACTGTTTCCCCCACTTTTTCCAGAGCTCCTCTACAAGCTGCACGCCGGCAACTTCCATAGCTAATCAACCATCATCAACAACTCCGAATACCTTCAAACGATACGTATCGTGACCTAGTCCAACACATAACTATCCACTGCAATTTAGACAGTCGCTAGGAGGAAATAAAGTATAGATTGAACCAATGCCTAAAACCTAACAAACCCTTGCAGGATGCATCACATCTTATCGCCGTGGGGCGCCCCTAGCCCGTTTGCGGATTGCTCGAACCTTGGGCGTTATACGGATTTTGCGCATGAGACGGCGATGAAGCAGGCGAAGGAACTTGATCACTACTAGGCATCTCCGCAATAAACGAAGTTATGTCATATGGCTTTGGGCTTAGCGAGTATGCTTGGGACATGTACGCGAGCCGCTGATCACCAATTTCGCTCGGGTTGTTATTTACCTGCCTCAAACCGCCGTCATTTTCGCGCATATACGACTCGCGAAAGGAGGACGGGCCGATGTTGGAGTCTGGGAAGGAACCGTAGTAAGGGTTCGTGGAGGCAGGCGAGGCATGGCCAGATGCCGTCACAGGAACGGGTACCAAGGTCGGCTTAGCCTTTTGGCGACGGTGATAAAGCCACATTCCGAACGCGAGGAGAAGCACAGCAGCACCGCCAATGGCAATGCCGGCAATGGCGCCGCCACTCAATGCTGCGCCTGACGAAGCAGCAGGGGACGAAGAAGAGCCAGAGCTGGAGCTACCTGATGTGGTAAATGATGTCGTCGTGCTCGTGCTCGATGAAGAAGGGGACGCCGTCGAGTTGGCCGCACTGTTGGGCTGCAGATTGAGGTATGCGTTGCAGTCTGGACTCGGCGCTGCGAGTGGGCATTCGTCAGCGAGACAGATGGAGTACAGCTGACCGTTGATAGAAGGCGCGCAGCGGACATTGTATCGTGCGTTCATGAAAGTCTCGAGCGTGCCCGCGTCTTCGTCGGAAAAGCCGAAGTACTTGCTCGCCAAAGTCAGCTGATTAATGAAGTAGCCAACATCAGTATGGTTCAAGTTCATGTATTTGTGCGTGTAAGCGACGCCGACGGGTGAAGAGCTGCCCGTTCGTGGGAATTTGTTGACGAGACTGCAGCCATACGTGTAACCGAAGGCGATGAACCAGTGGTTGAAGAGACGACTTAAGATCGAAAATGGTCAGCAATAATTGCTGCAGGAGCTGAGCTCGAATGCATTCGCTTATAATTGAAGAAATGCGTACTTCTGGTTCGTCTGGTTTGTTAAAGCGACGGCGCTCGACTTGCCAGTGATGAAATCGATGAGCGGCTGCGTGCCACCCCCGTCGAGCCAGTCCACACCGACTGGCTGGTCATTGAGATTTGTCGTCGGCTCTACACCCCGTCTTGTCAGTCCAGACTGTCGCTTGAAGATCGGATCAAGTCTGCAATAGGGCGGGCCGTACTCGAGCCATCGAACCAGGGACGTAAGAATACATTTTGTCCCTTGAACTGGCCATGATTGAAAATGCCGTTACTCCCACCCGGGGGATCAGACAGCTCAGAGCCGCCTGCATAAGCTAGGGACACAATGCTCTGCATGAGAAGCTGTTGAGTCGTAACATTATTGGCCCCATACCGCTTTGTAGCGTAGTAGTCACAGATCGACTGGCTGCTCGGCCGTTGAGCATGGGCTATTGCCAGCACAGCGCCCACGACGAAACATTTAACAAGTTGCAAGCGCATGCTGCAACAATATTATTTAGAATATAAATGTCGCTGTTTGTTTGTTCGGTCAAAGCAAGAAGGTGAGAAAAGAAGAGAGAAATCAAGCATGTGGTAGGAGATTAGAGCAGAAAAGGAATGGAATGAATTTCAGCCGCTGGCCGCTCCATGATTCTCAACCCTCCACGGCAATTCAACTGCGTGGGTCAAGCAGCCATTACTTCTGACAGCTGGGCGGTCGAATAATGCGTCTTGGTCGGGGTTTGGACAGCCACGGGCCGCCATTGGACCTTCACAAGTGACATCTTGGGCCTCCAACGAAGCCCTTTTGGCTGCAAAGTAGACCGCCACGGCTGTTGAGGCTGGCTTCTGGGGTAGCGCCACTGAGTCAAGCTTCGAAGCTGAACGCGCCGAGACCGCAGTCCATCGCCGCCACGCTCGTTGCTTTTTGGCAAGCTGAGTCGCGGCAGCTCTTTGCTTTTTGGCAAGCTGAGGCGCGGCAGCTCTTTGAGTATTGACAGCGACATGCACACCTCAGCTATTGAATGCATTTTTCTTTGTGGCGACCCACTCACCTGGGTGAGGCCTGTTGAGCTGTGCATCGGCATCGGAATAACGTGACTCCATCACCAGTATATTGGTGCCCTACCAGCCACCAGGCACTGCAGGAAAAACGCCAACATAAGAATTACTCTATTTCTCCGTGCCTCTATTCACTGCTGGCTCTATTTCCACAAGGTTGATACCGACCGGGTGAATAAAGTAAATCCACTGATAACAAGCGGGTAAGGCCCTAGTACCTAGTTCCGCACTCGTTCTTCTTACTTGAAGGAGTCAGTACAATCGGCCGTACAGGGTACACTCGCGTTCCAGCGACAGAAAAGGACCACTAAAACTACTCAGTCACCATAAAGTCGGTAATTTTTTTTAAACCGACTCAACAAGTCAGTCAAAAGTAGTTTCTCTTTACTTAATATATGTAAAATACCAAATAGGGTAAGTTCTAAGCTAGAATCAAGTACTTATTAGCTCAGTACCTGAGTATAGGGGTGCTTTGTTAGAGTATGAAAGCTGTACTAGTTACATAGAAAATTGTGTATAAACACGTATTCACTGGATGAGGAAAGTTGAGTGAGGAAGCAGGTATCGGCGCCTAAATCTGTCCACTTACTAGCTGATTATTAACAACACGCTACTCGCAAGACGGAAACGAATTGCTAGGGCTATAATTAGCGTAAGCATTGCCTCATAATCTTATTCACGCTCAGTTTAGAGCTTACTTCACTATCTGACGGGGACTGGGCCCCACGAACATCGAATAAAGCGTGGTAGAGTTTAATTCGTGGGAAAATTCGACAATGTTCCCAGGGATTACCTGGAGAACCAGCATCGCCAGCAGCTCCGCGCCCAGGTCCGCGAATTTTAGAGAAAATCGTCACGGTCTGTCAGATTTCGCGCCAATAGACGGGGAGTTGCAGTCCGTCATAGCGGTAGTACTACAGCAAACTAATACGCTGTAACTATTAAAGACCATGTAACTGTCACACATACGGTTCACCAAATCAAAATTTAATGCTTGAATGCATTAGATAATGAAAGATTACTACGTCTATTTTCCTATGAGGAGCAGGAACAATTGCTATAGACCGACTATCCAACAGGCTTAAATTTAGCAAGTACCTCGGACATGGCAGCCACCGGTCTCTGGCTTCGGGTCCCGACGGCAAGTGCCACGCACGTGGCAGCCACCCGTTTCGGGCTCAGCAACCTGTGTAAAAATGAATTGCTCAGTAAAGCGACACCGTTGAGCATAGCAACGCCAATTGATGAATTACACGGCGTATGGGAGATCAATACTTACCGGAGCAGCGATTGCCACTGCAGTTAGGAGAAGGATAGAACCAAGTTGGAAGTTCATTGCGATTCGGTTGATGCTCGTATACCTTTGTGTAGTCGCTAATGTGCTGTGACAAAATGTTGAAGAAGTTTAACCTCGATAAGATTCGTGCCGCTCTTTATAGTCGTTCATCTGCTTAGACGACTGATAATATGCTGAGTGGTATGGCAATTCCAAGAAATCGAGAATGCTCCACATTGCCTGCAAATGACCACGCGATCTACAAAGAGGGAGTAAGCACGCAACAGCACAGAGCATTGCTAGTACCGAATAGGAGGATTTCTCCGGTCATCGCAATCGCACGCCAGTTTGTGTACTGGGCCGTTAATTGCCAATTCCGTCATGATATGTTTATTGCGCTGACGAGAAGTAAACATCATATTAATAATTCAGCTTCAGGACCCTTCCCAACTTTTCAATGAACGTTTCGCAATCGCTCATGGATACACTAAAATACATGCTAACTTGTATTGATTCACTCTTGTCGAGAAAACCCCCGTGTATAACTGAAACGTGCTCAGATCAAGTCGCAAAATGTCCAAAGTTCATCCTCGCCTTCCGGCGGTTCAATCTTCGGAAAGCGCGTCATTCTGTCACGTCTGCCAATTGTTTCATAAGCATCCAACAAGTCTCGAACATTTAAAGCACAAGACCCGTCGTAAATGGAATCATCATCGGCATCCAAAAGCTTTACCCAGTGCCTCTTGTTGTCAAAGAGGTCATCAAAGGCCTTGACATCACCCCGTTTCGGTACCGTTTCCAGGTTGGACAGGACCTGGTCGTCCAGGAGGATAAACTGCCGGAAGCGCACGGTGCGGCTGAAGAAACCGATCTCCGGCTCGGTATGCACCACGTATGGCGCTGCAAAGGACTGAAAATACGCCTGAGCCTGGGCCAAGTTCGCCCCATCGAGGGCCGCGGCGTCTTCGATGAGGATGTTGTGATAGCGCGCGCGGGCCTCGCCATCCAGCTCTTCGTGGGACAGGGTCTCCCCGTCGCTCTCGCGAAGCAGCAATATGCCGTTCTCTACACAGTCATCCAGGCGTGCCATGGCCGCCGCCACGCGCTCGTCGTCCCCCGGCGCGTACGCCGGGCGCAGCACAAAGAACCCCCAGCAGCCTCGGGAGTGAGTGGTGCAGTCTGAGTTATAGAGTATATCGCTTGACAAGAGAGCGCAGATGGAGTCCTGAGCATTCTCCATCGTCCAGTGATCCACGCCTCCAAGGGAATCGCGCTCCATGCCGGTCATGGTCGGCCTGTTGCTCAGATGAGCTGGACACTGGCTCTGCACCTCAGGAATTTTCCACTGGAACCATATCCCCGTTGCTTCGCCGGCGAAAAACACGCTCGAGTCTCCCCAAATTAAATCGCAAAATTCCGTCTGCAAACTCAAACGATTCTTTCCGATGAGATACCATGATTATTGTGCAGCCGCCAAAGGACTCGTCAATAAGCTGTTGTAATTCCGGTTCGGAGTCCAACGCCAAGCTGCTCGTCACTTCATCTAGTACCACAATCTTATTCCTCGTCATTTTTTGATGTAGAATGCCGCGTGCGAGGAACATGAGCTGCTTCTGCCCTGTAGAAAATCCAATCTTGAAGTAGTTGGCATCTAGGCCGCCATTCAAATGCGCGTGGTTCCAAATGTCGACACTCTCTAGCGCGGCAATAATTTCATCGTCCGACGGCGGCTGTCCCGTAAAAGGGTACATGTTGAAGCGTAAAGATTCGTTGAGTCGGAGGCCATCTTGCGTAACAGACGTAATGCGTGATCTTAGAATTTGAAGTGGGACTTCTCGTGTGTCCAGGCCGTCGATGCTAATGCTGCCCGTGCTGTTGACCATTCGAAGTATGGCGGATAAAATTGTGGATTTACCGCTACATAAGATCAAAATAGTTAGCAATTCCTGAAAAAAAAAGGTGCGAAGGAACGCTACATACCTGCCAGTGCGCCCCATCAAGCCGATCTTTTGCCCTCCATAAATTGTCGCCGTGAGATCGTCAACCGCCTTGTGCTCAGTACCGTTCGACGTTCTATCGATATGACATAAGTATCACATAGCTTTAAGCACAAAAGACTTTGGCCTGCTTACTTGTATGTCGCAGTCAAGGCGCTGAAATCAATTTTGCCCTCGCTTGGCCAAATCTCTGGGAGAGGTGTTGAAGAGACGGTGTCATGCTCTTGTGGAGTGCGCTCCACGAAGTCCCTGATACGTCTGACGGCACCTAGTGAGGTTTCCAACTCCGTGAAATTTTGGATAAACCAAGCCGCAGTGTCGCCGAATTGGATTAGACCGAGGAGTGACAGGCCGACTGCAGAGCTCGAAGTGCTGTTGGGCAACTTTGTGGCCACCGCAATGAAAACAATGGTTGCAATGGCACAAGCGGAGTCCATCGCGACCGTAAGCCATCTTTGGATACAGTAAAGAAGATACCTTGGTTTCTGGGCCCGATCTAGGTCGACGTAGAGTTTGCGAAGCAAGGCTTTCTCCCAGCCGAAGGCGCGGATGTGCTGCATTCCATCACTGGTCTCTGTGAATCTTGTGAAAAGTGCTGCGGAAGACTGCAGCTCGATTCGACGCAGCTGTCTCGACGTTCGGAGGTAAAAGAATTGGATGAGACCCAAAACAGCCAAGAAGAAAATCATGGCTGGCACGGCGTAAGCAGATCCGGCAGAAATCAGTACAACCTGTATAAGGACTTGAAAAAACGCTGTAGAATTGTAAGTATTTGTTGCGTTTGAACGATTTAGTGGCCTGGAGCGTACAGAAGAGATTCTGGTTTATGAGTTGAGATAATCTCCGCGAAACAAGCGAGAGGTCCTGGCCGAACCTGCAAGAAATGATGTCAGAAATAAGGATTCTGTACAAGAACAATTTGATATACCTATTCAAAAGATCTCCAGAGTCGGTTTCGCTGAGGTACTCAGGCGTTGCACTTGATTCAATATTAGATTCGTGATCATACGGCGCTAACCTTTTATGTAAAACTCACCACATGGTAGTGTTCAGCAATTTTTGGTGAATACCTTTCGTGATTGTGCTAAAAACAAAAGTGTAATATACCCTAACGGGGGTGTTAGAGAAACGAACAAGCGTACTGCGACGGACAGAACTTACGCGCCACAGATAACGTTCAAAACTACACAGAGCGCTGCCAAGCCTGCATACACCCCGAAGTCGCGCCCATTTTGGGAGTTGCCCGTATAAAAGACTCGCAGGCAGAGGACTATGTATGTGGTTAGGATGTTGAACCGAAGGGTGCGCGGCTAAAAGACAAACCTGGTGCCCATTCACCCACGGCCCCGAGCATGGCGGACAGGATCCAGCCCAAAATGGCAAACCGGCCCGCAGGCCGGAGAAAGAAGGAGTAAATGGAGAAGTCAACCGATGAAGTGTCGTCCAAAGGACCCCCTATAATCTCCTTTTCCTTGATTTCCGGAGGTTCGGTATCTCTTTCGCATTCGGTAGCAGCCTGTGACTGGTTGTCTGCACCACCTTCAGTCCCCGACTCGTCGTCACTCGTTTCAGAGCTGTTAACAGAGCCACTGGCATCATTTGTATTTTGCTGTGTCACACGGCCGTCTCTACTGAACAGATAGATTTGATCTGCAAAATCCAACAGTTCGACTAAGGGTGGTGTTAGTCGTCGAACATTTTGACCTATATTTGAACCATGAGAGACCCTGCAACTTACGTCTGTTTGTAATCATTACGACGGTACAGCCCCAGTCGCGAACCATACCGGAAGGACCAAAAAGTTGATCAAATATGAGGGCAGCCGTATCTGGATCAACAGAGCTGAATATGTCATCGACAACCATGATCTCTTCTTCTGCATAAGCAGCACGTGCCAGGCTCTGTATGTACATATTAATATGTCTCCAACTTCATCTTTGTTCCGAGTTATTGGACCATGATTTGATTGACATCGCCGGGGTGACTTACCAATCGCTGTCGCTGTCCACCACTGAGATTGCAACCACCAGTTCCAGTTTGCGTTTGATCTGCTTGCGGTAGCTGTGAGATATCCAAATCCAATGAGCACGCTCGGATGACAGCTCTATACCGGGCCTCCACGAATGGAAGCGGTCCGATAACAGCTACTAGAATACTGCCATTTTGGATCCATGACTCCTGGCTACAGTATGCAATGGTACGAGACCCAGCAGTCGCAGTTCCGCTGTTCAACTCTGCTTCTCCCAAAAGAAGTTTAGCCAACGTTGATTTGCCTGAGTTGATAGGACCCCAAATCATTGCAAGTGATCCCCAGGGAATTTGAAGGTTGACCTGCTTCAAAACTGGTCCGGTGGTTCGAGACGTGACAGACACGTTGAAGAGTTCAAAAGCGAATGGCGTTCTGCTTGGCTGAATGGGTGGCTTGGCGGCGTCGCTATCCTGTAACACTCGGCTGGGAACGACTCGATCATCTCTGATCTCATCGTGCAAAAGATAGTCGTAGATCCTACTAATTGAAACAAGTCCTGTCGCCCATACAGTGGCAGAACGGAATAAAGTGATCAATGGTCCAGCACAAAGCACTAGAAAAGCAAGCGATGTGTAGACGTCGGCCACAGACATAGGCTTGTCCACTCGCGTCCAAAAGAACGCTCCGGTGAGAACAACTACAGGCGTAACCGTATAGTTAATTGCACCTGTAGAATCTGGTCAGCAATAGTCCAAAGCTCTTAGGCCAGTCAGGCCGATTTCCGTCCAACTATGGGTGGAATGAATAAAACTGTCAGGTTAGTTAGTGCTTGAAGAAGGTAGAAGGATAGATCGCAATAGGTTCGTAGCTAGTTAGCTATAATTTAATATAATAACTTTATTAATCACTAGGGAGGAAGGGTCCTCCCTAGTCATTATATAGTATTCTCACTATTAAATAGCTAGGTCTTTATATATAATATATTATAAGTCGTAATAAACTACCCCTTCTTCCTAGCCCCCCTCCTACTATAGCCTTTATTTATATTATTCCTTTATAAGGCTATTTAGGGCTCTTTATTAGGC
>JARDXD010000852.1:0-29998 GCA_029218145.1 Aphanocladium album
GCCATAGGCCAGCATCACGGCGGACGCGACCTTGGGCATGAGGTTGGCGCCGCGACGGTAGAGTTCCCGCCACGAGCGGGCCGTCGTCTCGGGGACGTCAATGGCCGCCGAGACGCCCATAAAGGTAACCGAGGCAATGGCGCCTTTGCAGTGTTCAGCTTTGACGGTTTTCATCATACAAGATGCAACAGCGGGGGAAGGGGGGACTAATCAAAGGGAAATTGGGGTTGGGCACGACTTACCAGAAGCCCAGGCAGATCCAACAATGCCTGTAGCGACGGCGACGAGGGAAGGTCCAGTGAGCTGCATCGTGATGAGTAGGTTGATTACGGAGAGAGTGGCCGAAATGTGAAGGTGGATGAAACTGTAGGGTATATGGACGAGTGGTAAAAGCAGTCGAGTTGGCCTTTTCTGATTCAGAGGAGCGGCAGGAAATTGATTTATGGATGCAAATTGAGAAGCTCGTTCGGTGAGTTTGTAACAGCGAGACGCGAAAAATTGTCGGGGAAATGCTCTGAGACGAGTTATTTTTTGAGTCAAACTGTATCAAGCTTTTTGCAACGTCATGGTCGGAGACGCTGTGCCTGCTCGGAACCGAGAGCTGAGGCGCGCATCCACTTCAGCTGTGGCAGGGTGCTGCAGGGCGGTGGTTTCCAACGAAAAATCGCATTTGAGACACCAAGCTATCTAAGCGCTAACTGGCTGGTTTAAAGCGTTCGGACTTCGAAAAGGGAAAATGGCCGGAGCCTTGGCAAGTAAGCAGAATCTATGTGACTATATTTTACTTTAAATCTTTCGATGACTCTTTTCTATTGGGGCCTCTCCATCGAAAATGCATAAACCATCGGCAGCAAGGGCGCGTTCTCCGTGTCTATCCACTTCTTCACCTGCTTGAAGCCATTCTTCAGCAGCACGTTCTGGCTCGCGACGTTGCTGTCCAGCGTGATGGCCACCAGCTTCTCCGGCACCGTCACGGCATCACCGCCAGCCGCCTCCTTGGCCGCAGCGGCGGCAGCCGCCGGCACCGTCGACGTGTCCACCGTCAGCTCCGCGAGCACCTCCTCGCGCGGCAGGCTCCAGTAGACCTCGAGGAAGCCCCGGAGCATCTCGGTCGCGTAGCCCTTGCCCCAGGCCTCCTTGCGCAGCATGTAGCCGAGGGCGGGCCAGCCGAGCTGGTCCACGCGGTGGTGCGAGCTGACGGTGCCGACAAACGCGCCCGTGTCGCGCTCCAGCACGGCCAGCACGTAAATGTCGTCGCCGGCCGGCGACAGGAACGTGTCCAGCTTCTTCTGCGTCTCGGCCAAGTCCGCGTCCGGGCGGCCCTGCGACGTGAAGATCATGACCTCGGGCTGGCGCCGGATCTCGTGGAAGCTCGCCAGGTCGGCGGCCGTAAAGGACCGAAGCAAGAGGCGGGCCGTCTCGTGCGACGGCCGCGCGGCGACGGGCAGGTAGGTGGCCGGCCGGGTCGACTTAACCTTGACCATGTCAATGACCGTTTCTTCTAGAGAGTCGGCCATTTTTTCTTTCTTTCGATTGAGCCCTTTGTAGCTAGCTGGGTAGGCTCTATACTTGCAGGCACGGGGTTTGTCGAAGAGGTAGGTGAACTGGTTTGTGACGGTACAGATTGGATGAGGTGTGGGCCAAGTTAAAGACTACAACGGCGCTGAGAGGGCGTAACACAGGTGACTCACGAAGTGTCTTCATCTGCCAAGTGCTCGCATTTGCTTATTTATCCTGTCAATGGACTTTGCCCCACTGCGGCTGTCAAAACAGCTGCCTAACTCTACGTTTGTAAACGACGCGGTCAAGGTATCGTCGGCAAAAAATTATAGATTGATAATGACAGCTTTGCTAAGCCCCTCCAAGACCACCATCTGAGAATCACATCACATGCGTCACGACCGAGGGAAACGTAATTGTAATATGTTTTAAAATTTTGGTTCATTTCGATGCTCCTATTATAGAGCAAATGCAGTTGATATTTTTCATCCGTAGTAAACACCTGCAAAAACCTGCCAAACCCCAGTCCAACCCAAAAACACTCTAAGCGAAAGTGGAAGGTCGGCTCGCGCTGAAGACCTTGCTGCTGGCAGCCTTGGTGATACGGTGGGGGAGGGGGAAGCTGAGGTCCTTGGTGAGGAGCTGCTTGATGTAGGGACGCTTGACATCGTCGGCCTTCTCGATCTCGACGACACGGAGGATCTGCCAAATCTGTTAATATCACCTCTCTTCCTCGACATCTGCGGATATTCATCAGGTTAGGAAAACAACATACGTGGATGGACCTGAAGCGGGCACGGTGGCGGGCGGCCATGTCAGAGTACAGAGCATCGACGGCGTCGGTGCGGCTCATCTCACGGTACTCCTTGTACATGTTGTGGGTGCCGGAGCGCGAGTCGTAGCGGATCCAGATGCCAAAGTTCTTGACCTTCTGGGGGTGCTTCTCGGCGATGGCCTTGACGGAGACAATCTCGCCGGTGGCCTTCTTGACCTTGCGGAGACCGCGCAGGAAGTACCAGAAACGGGACTTGGCGACGGTGGTGTTGGGGGCGAAGATGGTCATGCGGTACATGGCCGGGGTAGGGTTAGCCTCGGTGGGCAAATGGCGGCCAATGACCTCGTATTCCTGAAGACGACCTGAAGCAAATGTCTGTTAGTATAAGCGGTTCGTGAGCGTAGGCGAGAGCTGGCGAGCGGTTTGGTTCGACGATTGCGCGGAGTAGTCGGCGGAGAGGTGGGTGTATCGAAACCAGAATATTTGTCAGAAGGTCGCATATCGAAAAAAACCTTCATCGAATTGCTGAACAGAATTCTCCTGGTTCCAGATCATTTCTTTCGTACAGCGGTTTATCGCAATGCATTCGAGTCCGAATTGCCATCCCCCTTATCGGCAGTGTTGTTTGTTGTCCAATTTGGTATTTCGAGAAACGTGCAGCGCAAATTCGACAGATAAAACTTCCGGCCTCATACAATCGCGCAATCGTAAAAACCAAGCGAGCCGCAAAAGAAGTAAATGCTTACCCATCTGCAATGATTGTTAGTATGTACAGTATCGAGACGTGGGAATTCGTGGGCTTCCTTACAGTGACGTTGGTTACCTTCGACGATGGCTGAGATTTGAAGATGTTCAGAGTCGGGAGGGCTCGTAGGTGATAATTTTTGTGTGCGGAGAGTGGGGAGGGCTGGCCGGCTCTCAAAGCGTGCAGGGCTTTGTCGCCGCAGGCGATTGGCCACAGGGACCATAAAAGGCCCCACCAAAGCAAAAAGGCACAGTAAATTTTGAGGTCACGTGCAGCAGCTGCGAAAAAAAGGCGAGACCCAGTTAAAAATTGGATCGCGCTTTGGTTTTCGGCTGGTGGATTTTGTTTTGGGCCATCAAAAAGGTACGTACCGACCAGCTTGTCGGTTTTGCCTTCGGTTGACTGCAATAGGCACTGCAGCCAGTAACAACGTCGAGCGGTTCTGGCCGGGATCCACCACCCCTCCAAACAGACAACAACGGCCAGCATCTCATTAGCATCTGTTGCCACAGGCTGGTATATATTGGAGCTTTATTTGAAAAGGGTCATTTTAGCCGTCGTCTCATAAGAAGAAATCCGACACAGCCGCAGTGTCCAGAAGACACAGTGCCGCGGCCATGAACGACCTCTTTGAGGAGTTTGCCCAAGCTCACTCCCTGCAGCATGGATACATCCTGGCTCAGACGTTGTCACCAGTTCCGCCACCAGGGCAGCCCAACAGACTTCGACAAGTACTGCAAAGCACAAATTCACACAGCATCAAAGGCGAACTGAAGCACTTCATCAAAACCAAGACGGCACGAAAAGTCAAGCTAGATCACGACGAGGTTAACGGCTGGGTTGACGTCTACGCTTCTTACTGGAACGCCGTCGGCGAGATTGTCGCTGGTGAAGAGGGAAGAGTAAGGCACTCGTATTATTCCAGCTCATAAGCATGTTCTAATGCCAACGTCTAGTCAACATGGACCAAAGTGTATGAAGCATGGAAAGACTTGACATCAATGCTCATTCGCGGTTACAACACTCACGGTTTCGAAGCATGGACCATTCCGACTCTTTACATGGTCGGCAAGTACCTGCGCCTCTTTGCCATCAAATCCGATGCAGAACGTAGCAAGCAATCTGAAGTAATGCCGACGGGATCAGCCGCCCTTATGCAGGACGACTTTGACCCTGAGGCAGATAAACAGGCTCAGCTGCGTGACTGCGAACAGCACCTGAAGAGAATATTCACGCTTTGTCTCAATGATAGGTACGAATGATCAGCTGTTATTCTAGTGTCCATACTGACAGGATGAAGGGCACCGTTGGAAGAATCAAGAAAGTGGGGGATATACTACATCATCAACTTGCTGTTCAAGACATACTTCAAGCTCAACTCTGCCTCGTTATCACGAACCATTCTCAAGACGCTGGCAGTCTACAATCAAAAAGGCGACATGCCACCACTAGAATCATTTCCCAAGTCACAGCGCGTCACCTTCAAATACTACGAGGGCGTCCTCTTCTTCCTCGAAGAAAATTACACAGAAGCAAGTCCGTCAACATCCCTGCCTAGGATTCAACTAACAGTAGGCAGGCTGAAAAGTACCTTGTTGAGGCCTGGGATCTCTGCCAGAAGGACGCCAAGCCAAACTCGGAGTGAGTACACCACGTTACGTGACAAGGCTCTCGCTGACTCTTCTAGGCGCATTCTCACATATCTCATTCCCTGCCGACTGCTCACTAGCCACGTCCTGCCAACAAATAAGCTATTGGAGCCCTACCCCCGCTTGCAAGAGCTATTTCTACCGCTGGCCAAGTGCATTCGCAGCGGCGACCTGCGCAACTTTGACATTGCCCTGCAGAAGGGAGAGGACCAGTTCGTCAAGCGCCGCATATACCTGACCCTGGAACGTGGCCGCGACATTGCACTACGCAATCTGCTTCGCAAGGTGTTTATAGCCGGTGGATTCGACGAGCCCAAGGAAGGCGAAACGACCCAAGTCCGTCGCACGCGAGTTCCTGTTGCCGAATTCCAGGCTGCCATTAGTATGGGCAGCGGTGGCGACATTATCGACACGGACGAGGTCGAATGCTTATTGGCTAACATGATATACAAGGTGAGTCTTGTTATTGCACAAATCATGCCACATGGTCGATTTTTGCAACCGCACGTGTGCTGCCGCCGTGTTTCGTGACACGACATGTACAGTGGAGGGGCAGTACACGTCAGAGAGGCGGCTAACTGCGCCTAACGACGCCGCCCCCCGAGGCCAACACATGCGCACCACGTCACGGCGTCAGCACGCTGTTGCCTTTTCTTCTCGCACACGCCCCTATTGTGAGTCACCTGCTAACGAGTATTTATTTCGTCAGGACCTAATGAAAGGCTACATTGCACGCGAGCGCGGCATTGTGGTACTGTCGAAAAAGGGCGCTTTCCCGGGAACAGGGGTATAGACTTGAGTTTCACGAATAAAGATGAAAATAGACTAGCCAATGAAAGCGCTGCAATTTGATGCTTTGGGCTCGGTAAATTGCGCTGGCGGGCCCGTTGGGCTTGCGTGAACTTTTCGCACGGCGGTCCTAGTCGTTGCTGCACGGTGATAGCCATTGCTTTTACTGCGAGGGCAAAAAAGCAACATCCCTCGAAGGAGCTCTACTTATGAAATGCATCAAAGCTGTAATTTCTTTTTGCCAATTGTGAAAACAAAAAGATCCTGGATGTTTCCTTTTCCTTGAGGCGACAGCACCCTGTAGTCTTCAACCGTGACAACATGACGGGCAGGGAGAGAAAGCCGATTCCTGCCAGGCAACCATGCATGAAACAGCCCTGGGCCGCGTGAAGACCCGGTGACTCCGCGGTGACACTTTTCCTGCAGCATGGAAACCGAAAGAATCGCTGATCGGGCGCCGCTGCGTCGTATTGTGCGAGGACCTTTTGTTTGCTCAGCGGCGCCTTGCCAGACACCCGGGCTTGCAGGATCCGCTTTGGCTTCTGCCGAGGGTGTTTTGTTGTACTCTCCTTTTTTTTTCTACAATAAATGGAGTCACTTGTCGTCAGAGCGGGCAAATTAGGTGGTGAGAGGGAGGAAAAGAGGCTTGCTTCCGCGCCAGGCATCCAGTCTTGCGTTGGCATCGTGCGAGGCGTGAATCCTACACGCCCCCTCCATCTTTTCATGCGATCTCTTTTCTCATCTCGCACTGTCCTCTATTGTTTGAATTTCTCACAATTGTGGTCCGCATTGCCACATTCATCGAATTTTTTTTTAAAAAAATTGAAAGTATTATTTGCCATAATAAATTGGCGCTGCAGCGAGCGTTGAGAATATGATACAAAAAAGGTGCCGAGCTGGTTGTTGTTTCCCAGTCGTACTGTAGAAGAAGAATGATACAAAAGAAATCTAATAATAACACCAAGCCGAGACTTTTTCCTTTTTCCTTTTGTTGTTGCTTTCCGCAAACAAGTCTCTTGTAGTAAAAATACATCTCCGTTGTTGAGAAAGTTACCATTTTTTGGAGGGTAGTGGTTTTTCTTTCTTTCATGACATGCATATGCGAGTATATGTGAAAGTGACAATCTTTGTCGCATAATCCAGCATAGAAAACATTTGCAGCGTACAATCTGATCCTGCATCGCAAAGGCAGGATGTGGAAAAAACAGCCAGAGGGAAACAACGCAGTGCGCCAGCAGCAAAGATTGACAGAGAAGAGTAATTGTACATGGGTAACCAAGGAAAAGGCAACAGAAAGATGAAAACAGCCTTAAAAAAGATGGAAAAAAAAGAGAGAAACGCCAGTGTGAATGAAAGAAACGCCAAGACGCCGTGAAATGATACCTGTTGGGAAGTTGTTGGTGGATCTCGGTCAACCCATGACGATGCCAGGGTGAGAGGAGAGTGTGTTCAAAATGTGGGAGAAGAGGAGCAAATGGTGATTAATAGAAGAAGCGGTTTGACTTGGGAGTGCCCCTTTTGGGGTGTTAGTAACTTGTCTTTCTCGCAAGTTGATTGATGAAACCTACTGTCCCGACGCAATGTCGTCGACGTGGTTGCAGAGTGCCACGAAAAGATCAAAGAAGAGCGGCGTCCCGCCGTTGTGCATTTCCAGTTGCATAGTTCCGCTACGCTTAAAAGTGTTGCGGGAGCGGATGATGAGAGCGAGGTAGTGAGCACGCAGCTTGGAGTCGGTGTCGGGCGTGTTGGCGTAGGCGTAGCGAGCCGAGGTCAAGATGGTGCTGCATTGAATGCCAGATTCTGAACAAAGAAACGTTAGAACAAGTTTTGCAAACAAAGACACAAGAGACGAAAAAAAGAGCAACTCACGAAGGCCCTGCTTGCGGAGAGCAATCTTCTTGAGCTCAGAGAGCCCGTAGCGCTCGGCGGCGCAGTAGATGACGGTGTCCTTGAGCAGGTCGCCGTCGAAGCTGCGGTGGTAGACGGTGCTCTCGACGCGGGACTGCTCCTCCTCGGTGGGCGGCTCAATCTCCCACGAGTTGCGGCGCTTGTTGTGGGTGAGGCGGGGGAAGTAGTCGCCCTTGTAGAGGTACTCGAGGACGGAGCTGAAGATTTCGGGCTCCTCGTCGGGTAGCGCGATGCGCTTGGCGGCCGGGTCCATGTACGTGTTGCGGAGCGTCTGGGCGAAGAAGGGGCTGGCGCGGAGGACGTCCTCGTGGGCGGCAAAGAGGCGCTGCTCGGCGCCAACGACGAGGGTGACGACGCTGGAGGACATGCCACTGCGGAAAAAGAGCGTGTGTAAGTCGCAAGGGCGCGCAGCAAGGGGGAACGGGACATGGAAGCCAGACTTACTTGCTCATGGACGTGTCTTCGGTGCCGGTGGTGGAGGCAGTGGCTGGGCGACGGTGGCGAGAAGAAGACTCGTGACGCTTCTTGGAGACGCCGCTGCTCTCGCGGAACGAGGAGCTCGACTTGGACACCTTGTGACCTTTGGAGAAACTCCTGGTTGTGGATTCGGCACGCTTGGAGGAGAACATTGTTTTTTGTCGGAATGTAGGATGATGAGGAATGTAGAGATGCGTGAATTTATGTTGCGGGTAAAAATTAGGGGTGCTGATATATGTCTTGTTGCGTAATGGTGGCAACCAGGCAGCGAAAGGCGTGAACAAAATATCGCCTGAGGAAGCGATGAGAAGATTCACGATGGTGATTATTTTTAATGTCCAGGTGTTTCAAAGAATTGCGACCGTAGTGTAATTTTTTTTGTCGACAGACTTACCGTTTCAAAACACGCAGGACGCTACAGTACAACAAGAAGGGGGCCAACAAAAAGCGAGCACGTCCTACAGGCGGGCGACCGGCATTTTATAATGCTCCTGAAGGACGCTGTGCCTAGCAAGATAAGCAGCCCAAGTGTGTGTGTGGGCTGCATGCACTACGGAGACACCCCTGTATTAATGAGAATTAAAAAAAGGCAAGCATGAGGCCAGGGAAAAAAAGTGGTGATGCCAACTGAGGGACGCGCCCGGACTCGCGTTGAGTGGCCTGGCCTCGAACCCGATATTGACACGGACTCACGTGCAACCCAATTACAGGGGTGAGGTGCCGGGGAGGGCGAGCCGGCTATGGTGAGGTTGGAAAAGGTAGACAGGGGGGTGTATTTCAGTCGAGTCATCTATCCCAGAAGAAAATAAAAGGGGTGGCTGGGAGCAAAATTGCCTTGGCTTGTTTTGGGAATACTCATGGAAAAAACAAACACTCTGATGGTTGTTGCCTTGCAGTCGCAGTTTAGCCCCCCCCAATATGCAGCTAAAGATGCAGGCGTGCATACAAGGCACACCCATCCCATTGGTACAGGCTGACGCAGGCGTTACGAATCGGCGAGAAAATGCAGTGGAAACAAAAATCCCATGATCTTGCACATTTGTAGCTAATAGCCCATGTTATTTCCTCTCGTCTTGCGTCGCCCGATGCGTTGGTTTGCGTAATGCCTGTCCTGCTGCCTATATTCACGCTTTCTTACCCACCACTCGGTCCATTGTCTTGGGTGTACGTACGACGACAATCAACCAAGAACGGCATAATTGCCCACACCCCCTGTCTAATGGATCAACTATCCATCGCAGGGGGACAGGCACACACCCCAGTCTCAGCTTTTCACGGCTGTTTCGTGGCTGTGTGGAGTCTACTTGTCTGGCGCAGTTTTGCCTGGTGTGCGCCGCCTGGAGCATCGTCAGGCAGAACTCCTCCACTCCAGAGGTCACTCGCGATTAGCGCCCCAAGCTGTCGGGCCTATTTGTTCGATTTGGGCAGGGTAAACATGAAAAAGAAACCGGAATCCTGTTGATTGGGCACTGGGAGTTTTCAATTGGTTTTCTTTTCGTAAAAAACTGTCCGTCCTGGGGCGAACACCGCCTCGTCAGCCCGCCGTCTCTCACACGCCCGTTAGCAAAGGGCTCCTCAGTTTCGGTGTTGCTTCGCTCGACGTTCTCCCTCCCCGCACAGAATGGCCCATGCTTCCATTAGCTCCTGTGGACCCATGGTAGATTAAAGTGCTATTCTTGCTTTTTTTCTTCCTTCTACCTCTCTGGCCATTGCGACGTGCCACGGCTGGCCGCAGCTTCTCGGCTCTGAGTCGCCTTCTCGCTGTGCAAAGCGGTGGAGGGTGCAACTGTTTTATCAAACACACCGGGTGCCGGCATATGCTCACAGCCCATTGCAATTGGTTCCCTGGAAAAACTCACTTTGCCTGTGCGGCCGCCACAGCGGATCGTATGTAGTCCGCAATGGCCTGCTTGCCGGCCTGCCGTATCGAGACATCATTGTGAAGTGCCTTGCGCACAGTGTAGCGTTGAACGGGCAAGCCAAGCTCTTCGCAGCGTGCGGTGAGCATTTCGCCGTGGGTTTGCGGCACTAGCTCGTCGTTCCCAGCTTCCACAATGTAGATTGGCATCGATTGTGGCCTTGACTTTTGAGCTACCGTCTCGAGATTCTTCCATGTATCCAAATGGTTACGTAGAAACGGCCACAGGTATTGGTATGGCAGCCACTTTTGAGGGTACAGTGCCTGCAGCATAGCCCTCGTGTTGGTGAATGGTGTCTCGAGCACCATGCCCCGTATCGGGAGGTTGGACTGATCCGTCGTATTCGCGGCCAGATTCGAGGCGAAACCACAACCAACGCTTTGGCCCCAGAGCAGCACAACAGGTTTACTCTGCGAGTTAGCGTGCGTATTCTCATGTAGTCTTGTGACCCATTGTAACGCAGCTTCTATATCGAGGTTGATGCCTTTCTCGGACGGCCGATCGTGTGACTTCCAGTAGCCTCGATAGCTTACACCAATAACGGTATAGCTTGCACTTTTGTCAGCATCTCGAACACGGCGAAGGATTGACGATATTTCGGGAAGTCTCGGGGGCAAAGATGAAGCGTTGCCTAACATGATGATGTTAGTCACTGCTACTGAGTCATACCACAACGGCTACATACCCTGAAAATACAGAACATATACTGGCGTCCGGGAGGGGTGCGTTTCCACTTCGTCGCTGACGCACAATGCAATCGGCGTGCCATCCAATGACTTGATCATCTCTTTTCTCCAAGTCACTCCGCGGCACTGGCTCCCATAGTCCGCGATTTCCAGGCTGCGAGCATCCGGCGGCATAAACGGGTTGTAGATGATCGTGTTTTGGAACACGACGAGCATGGCGCATTTCCAGCACCACAGCGCTATAAACAACCCGGTAAATATGACTGGAGGCAGTAATACTGGTGCAATGTGTAGGCTCCGGTGACAGCGTAGGTCCACGGGTTGAGCCACAAGCATCAACCTTCGAGGCGCAAAGCCTGGTCGGCGTCTGGCGCCCACCAAATGTCGCGCCGCCATCTTGGTGGAAACTGTCGCTCTATACCTATCGCATCATCCGTTCAAAATCTCTGAATTGGCCATCGAGTCCGAAACTCGATCGCAGAGGCAATACAAGTGACGTCAGGTAGACGTGGAGGGAGCTGGAAGCTCAAGCTCGGCGGCAGCTGTCAGGAACTCAACGCCCCTGGAACTCGACCCCACTATAACTCAGGGCCAGCAGTGGCCAGGCATAGTGAGATTGAATCTCTCGCAATGCAGCTGATAAACAATAGAAAAGATAATCTAGCCGTGCTGCTTCATTATTCACTCTCCAATTTTACCAAATTTTTTCTTGAGCTATAACTGCCCAAAAGTGTCGTCATTCTTTGCCCATGTAGCTGCCAGCTTACAGCGGACGGTCACCAGCCCCACTAGCGTCTCTGCCTAACAAAATGCCCCGCCATCCCATTATCGATATACTCCAGACCAAGAGGCAACTTCACTATTCCAAAAGTCGCCTCCCTCACTCTCCCACTACATACCACCTTGAGACTGCGCAGAATAGTACATCATGTCTCCCGGTTCCACGAGCGAAGAACAGCCCCAGGCGCACGTCACCATCGCGGCCGGCGCCGAGGAGCACCAAGCAGTCTCCGAAGCCAGCGGAAGCCTGACAAATGACAAGGGCTGGGATGGCAAGTTGCGCATACCCAAGTCGGCCATCCTGACCAACCCCGAAGCTGTGTCCGACCCGGAATACTCGGACGACGAGAATGTCCTGCCCGGCGAGGAAATTGCCGCCGACGAGGGTGAGTTTTTTTTTTTTTTTTTGCCTTCCTTTTGCTGCCCCTCCATCGCGCAGAAGCACTCAGAGCGCGCCTCCAAAGAAAAGAGAATCGTCAACGCAACTGACACTGTTATTCTTTATGCAGACCTGCTCGCCAACGAAGACCCCAACACGGAAGAGATCAACTTTACCCACTCGCGCATCGGATCGATGGAGCGCCTGCGCCTCGACCGGTTCCAAAAAGTCGTGCGCATCTGCCTCCGCCAAAACAACATCCAGCACATCGAGGGCCTCGACGAGGTGGCCGGCACCCTCGAGGACCTCGACCTCTACGACAACCTGATATCGCACGTCCGCGGCCTCGACCGGCTGACCAAGCTGACGAACCTCGACCTCAGCTTCAACAAGATCAAGCACATCAAGCACGTCAACCACCTCACCGACCTCAAGACGCTGTACTTTGTCGCCAACAAGATCAAGGAGATTGAGAACCTCGACGGCCTCGACAAGGTCACGTCGCTAGAGCTCGGCTCGAACCGCATCCGCGAGATCAAGAACCTCGACACCATGAAGAGCATCGAGGAGCTGTGGCTGGCCAAGAACAAAATCACCGAGATCAAGAACCTCGGCGGCCTGCCGCACCTGCGCCTCCTCAGCATCCAGTCGAACCGCATCCAGGACCTGAGCCCGCTCAGGGAGGTGCCGCAGCTCGAGGAGCTCTACATCTCGCACAACATGCTCACCACGCTCGAGGGCATCGAGAGCAACGTCAACCTGACGACGATTGACATTTCGCACAACAAGATTGACAGCCTCAAGGGCCTCGGCCCGCTCGCCAAGCTCGAGGAGGTCTGGGCCAGCTACAACCTCATCATGGACTTTGCCGACGTGGAGCGCGAGCTCAAAGACAAGGAGGACCTGACGACGGTGTATTTTGAGGGCAATCCGCTGCAGCTGCGCGCGCCGGCGCTGTACAGAAACAAGGTCCGCTTGGCGCTGCCCCAGCTCAAGCAGATTGATGCGAGTAAGTTGACGCACCGGGAAATACCATTGGTAACGGCCGCCTGTTAACGAGTTATAGCATACCTGAGGGCATAGATATGGAAATGAGGGCGCGGGCCCGAATACACGGCGTTTCAGCAGGGTTTTACTTTGATTTTTTAACAATTACGAATGTTTCGATATTCGATTTTTACGGATTCATGTTTCGACGTTACACAACAGTCTATACACCAGATTTGCTTGACTCCTATATAGAACACAACAAGCTTTCTCTGCTTTCTTGGATACTATACTTTCCATTATGCGGATCTCTTCTATAACTATGTACTTTTTTTCGATCCTAATCATGCCAAATTTCCGCAAAAAACATAAAGGCCATGCATCTAGTATAGAAACCAAAGAAGAGAACGAACCGAGCACACGCATTATCCAGCAAACCCTCCACGTGCCATCTTTTTGGCATGGCCAGCCTTGCGGTTATGGTTCGCTCTCGAGCCTTTGTTGGCCTCTTTATTTTTTCGTGCGCTTTCCGTGCCCTTGTCGCCCGTTGGTCCCGCCACATTGCCACCTCTTCCTCTGCCGCCGCCCCCTCTACCGCGTCCACCACCACCACCCCCTCGTCCTCTGCCGCCTCTGCCAGCCGCACCTGCATCGCTGTCCTCGGCGCCGGAGCCCGCGGGGCTCGCGCGCCACGACGTGCTTCCGAGCTCCCGCTGCTGCCCGCTGAATGCGTACTTGGCCTCGAGCCGGCGCATCTGGCCGGCGTTGCGGGTGAGCATGAGCGCCCAGCCCTCGACGGCCTCGTCCGGCATGCCCGTCTCCTCGCGCAGCTTGCTCCGCGCGGCGGACCTACGCGTCGCGGCGTCGCGGTCAAAGACTTTGGGATCCAGCTGGAAAGCCCTGAAGAGCGCTTCCTCGTTGGCGTCGTTGGCGCCGTCGGCTTCCTGGTTCGCCGAGGCGTCGACGGTTCCGCCCACGTCGTCGGCGTCGTAGGTGTCGTCGCGCTCGTCGTCGTCCGAGTCAAAGGCGGCGAGGGCGGAGAGGATGGCCGCTTTGCCCGGCGCGGACGACTTGTCCTTGAGCAGTTGATCGGCCGTCTTCTCGGGCCGCTTGCCAAAGGACAGCTTGGCGGTGTCGACGGCGAGGCGATCAAGCTCGTCATCGTCGTATATGTTGCGTCTTGTGGGAAGTTGTGGTGGCGTTGAGTGTGGTGCCATATCTGGCGGTGGCTGCTCGTGTGATGAGGATCTAGAATCTGTAAGTGACGGAACATGAAAGTCTTGGAGCGAGTGTGAGACGTACAATCCTTCGCTGCGATCCGCAGTCGCGAGATGTGGTGGTAATGATTCGCTGAGGAGGTTCGCAACAACTTGCTCAACATCTTCGTTGTATTCGTCCAGACACTTGGCGACAAAGCCAGCACCAAGATCGGGGAACAGGTCTTGTACTTGTGTGATTTGACTCATGCGGTGTATGTGAACCTCAGCATCGACATCTTCACGGGTTTGGTTGCCCTTGCCCTTATCGACCTTGCGCCGTATCAGCCTCTTGGGTCTCACCATGGCACCCTTCTTGAACGCTTCCAGTGCGGTGATGCGCTTTCGCAAGTTTGGTGTCGCAGCGCCATCCGCTTCGGCTTTCGTCAACAGCACCCTGAGCAGCGGCGTCGATGTGACCAGCTCCGGCACCAGCGAATCGTTGGCATTGAGCGGCCCCTGCTTATGCTGCTCGGCCGCCGACGTGAGCGAGAATAGCTCATCGCTCAACATGGACCATTTAGCGGGTTTTACTTCAACGAGACCAACCGAGCACAGGTAGAGGGTCGCGACGATGACTTTGCGTAGAGGCGGGTTCATGACTTTGAAGCCGGCGACGAGGCTGTCGAGAAAGTCGTCGCCGGCAAGGAATAGCATGCATGCGGCCGGTGAGGCGTGCAGCAGCGGGTTGAGCTTGGCCAGGTTCGCCTCGGCGAGCTTCAAATCACCACGAATGCCAGCATCAAGATTGGTGATGAGCAACTTTTTCAGCGCCGTCAATGACGCCTCAATGGCTCCGGCGTGTGGCGACGCAAACGCTTGCGACAGCACTGGCGCCGCGAGCTTTTTGGGGTAAATCTTGGCGAGGTTGGCGAGAAAGTCAAACTTGTCCAGGTCGGACGCCGGCTTCAGCGACGCCGATTGTGACGTCAATTGCAAGACGGCCTTGAGCAGGGCTGGTGACGGCGGGTGCGTGCCGTCCTGCGAGGCGGCAGCTTCTTGCGCAAAGGTGGTGAGAAAGCGTGCGAGAGACGAGTCCTCCTCCGAGAGGGCCTTGGCCAATTCCGGCGCCGGCGAGCTGCTGTAGGCTTGCAACAATGCCACCCAGGCGTTCTGCAAGGATTCCCATTCGGCGGGTGAGAGTTTGTGGCGCCACGAGGCCTGCGGGTAAGCTGCTAATGATGGCAACTTGGCCATGTTGGCGGGATGGAGGGGTAGTGGTCCGGATGAGGGTCGGGTCGTTCAAATTGCTTGCCTTTGGTCGCGTGAGGTGCCGCAAGCTCCGATAGAAGAATTGAAGTGTCGTTTGTTCAAGGTTGAAGTCGCGTGTCCATGACTGATTTTCTTGATTTTGTGTGCCGTTTTAGTGAGGCTGTTGTTGAATCGCCGGATGATTCATACAAAGAGGGTCTGTCAAGCTCCAAGCGCCAGGCGCAGCGCAGCTGCTGAGTGGGGTGGCCCGTGCTTGACTGGTGACTGCAACAAGATGAAGAGGCCGTTATAAGACAGCAAGAGAGCACAAAAGTGTCGTCGTTGATTTAATATTATTTTGTAGTTATTTTCTCGAATTAAATTGCAATTTTCTCAAGTAGTTAAGCCTATGCCCATGCTACGCTACTTGTTCTTTTCCCAGCAGATTTAGTTGCACGTTGGGGCGTACGATTCCCCGACTCAGCCCTGTGCTAGGCAGCTAGCGAGGCTACTTCAAGCTCTCGAAGCATTGTTTAGCAGCACTCAGCCGCATTACAATGTCAGAGTCTCGCCTGAACTTCTCGAAATCTACCTCGATTGGATTTGAAAGCTACATTTGTAGTTTAGTACAATATGAAGATGATTGTAGGCATGAGTTCAAACTCAAAATTCACTTATAATAATATAGAGCCGCCCTCCTTCCGCGCCAATCCCAAGGTCATACATTGACGAATATCAGTTTAGGTCAATGTCTTTATATCAAAGTATTGACTTGCATCCTGGAAGGCAGGGTATATTAGGTTTATGTTATATGCATAACTTTTCTTCAACGAAAGCTCGCCTGCCGCATGCCTGGGCGATTGTGTAAACTATAGGTAAGGTTTGGCAGCTCGGCCAACTTTGCAGATCGTGCTCGGCACCGCAACGTTCCCGGGGCCCTCTGAATACAATATTTCTGTCTGCTTGTATTTGACTCCCGCAATCTGGTAACTGATTTACACTTTGACCTTGATTTCGGTGGCTTGCGCCCGCAACCACGGTATCATGATTTTGAGGCTAAATGCAAAAGGTGACTAAACTAAATTTGATATTGGATTCTGATGGAGCTTTCGTGCCGCATCGTGCCGCATTATTTCTTCAGAAACTGCCTTACAAATGAACGAGCCATGACTGGTTAGCAGTTGTTGACTTACACTCGGATTCCGCCTGGTTGGTGCTAGGTTCAGCACGTCTATGTTTGTCCATGGGCTTACGAATCATGCCTCGAGTTGACGTCGGATAAAGCTCCATTTCATATAACATGCATATCTTGTAATACAAAAACAATTAGCTATTCCATGCTTGAGTTTGCTAACTGCCTTCATTCACATGCCACTCTTGTCCCCCACTACTGCCAGCGCAGCTATTCGAGCGCGTTGCTTGAAAAAGGTACGTACTTTTTGCATCCCCACCAGCCGCCTTCAACCAACCACAGTCCTCCAAAAGCAGCACTCTAAACCAAACTAGGCTTAGTCCATCGCACAACCAGCCAATTTTCGCAATTCCCCCACCAAAACTTTTTGAACAGCGAAGCGAGCGCTGCTAGATCGCTTTTTTCCTTCTTTCTTCTTCAACTTCATCACTTTGCCGAAACGTCTGTCTAGCAGTTCGCAACGTTCGAGTCGTGAGGTCAATCTCAAGAAAAAATCATTCAAAATGTCCTACAACAAGACTGATAAGGATGTCGGCGAGGGCCCCGTACGTTTTCTGTCTTTTCCTCGCTTCGCTCGCGACGGTCTTGATCAAACGCACAAATAACTAACAACCGCAACAGAAGAGCCACAAGATCCGCATCACCCTGTCCTCCCGCAAGGTTCAGGTTCTCGAGAAGGTCTGCACCGAGATCATCGACCGCGCAAAGAACAAGGACCTCCGCGCCAAGGGTCCCGTCCGCCTGCCCACCAAGACCCTCAAGATCACCACCCGCAAGACCCCCTGCGGTGAGGGCTCCAAGACCTGGGACCGCTTCGAGATGCGCATTCACAAGCGCCTCATCGACCTCAACGCCCCCACCGAGGTCGTCAAGCAGATCATTGTCAACATTGACGCCGGCGTCGAGGTCGAGGTCACCATTGCTGCTTAAGCGATCGGCCTCTGCTTGTGCGGCCTGGCGGCAGTAGGGGAGTTGGGACGGTTTACGGGTGTCTGGAACAGGGCACAGCCATCTCGGCTTTTGACAAGGACAAAATTAATAAAAAAGACTTAAAATTTTCTCCCCCAAACTATTTGGACCAAGCTGCCAATGTTGTCCTTGTGAAATGTGTAAACCTGGATTCAATGACATGTAAACCTCAACCTTGCAATGTCGTGATGGGTATATATATATCCGGTCCTTTAGCTATCCAAGTACCCAAGAAATAGAACCAAGTTCCGCCGCAAGAAGAGTAACAAAACGCCATGACTATGCACATCAGCCTTCAAACCGATCCCCCAAAATATCGCAGCCAACAACATCCTAAAAGTCCCAGGTCGTACATTCTCTCGGTGGCGGCAATGCCGGCATCAGCCCGTCCGCAAAATCTCCCGTCTGCTCAAACTTCTGCCACTGCGCCTTGGTCTTGTCATCGTAGGCTTCCAGGGGCAGCTCCGTATCTTTGTAATAGTTGGGAGCGCCGCTGGGGAACCAGATACGCGACCACGTGCCGTCGAAAGCACGAACGCCAGGCTTGTCCTCTTTGTAGCTGACAGCCTTGCCCTTGAATGCCGCCAGCGTACCGTCCATGTTCTTGCTGATGTAGCTCTCCGCAGGTGGATGCTGCTTGGAGCTTCCGGGAGGGTACGGGTTGCCAGCAGGAGCAGCGGGTTGGGCTGGCTTGGCGGGCGCGGCACCAAAGGGGTTTGGCGGCGGTTGAGCATTGTTCTGTGCTGCGGCGAACGGATTCGCAGCCGCACCGCCTGCTTGCTGTCCTCCTGCGGCAAAGGGGTTTCCAGCTGGCGTCGTGGAAGCACCCCCACTTGCAAAGGGATTTGCGCCGGGGGTGGTAGATGGCTGTCCAAAAGGATTCGCCGGCTTGTTCTGCGCTGGTGTTTGGCTCCCAAACGGATTCGAGGCGGGCTGGCTCGCTTGGTTGTTTGAAGGCGCACCGAACGGGTTTGCCGGCTTGTCATTGTTATTGGACGCCGCGGCAAAGGGACTGGGACCGGCATTACTGTTGCCTCCGAAAGGATTTGCTGGCTTGTCGTTATTCGATGCCGCCGCAGCAAAGGGACTGGGTCCCGCGTTAGTGTTTCCTCCAAATGGGTTCGGCTTCTGGCCAAGCTGGCTTGGCTGGCCAAATGCAGAGGTACCGCCGGCATTTGCTTGTGCAGGTTGCCCAAATGCCGGGGCACCAAAGGGACTTGGTTTTGCGCCCAGCGCTGAAGGTTGGCCAAAGGCAGAAGGCGTCGGCTGTGATGGCTGTGATGGCTGTCCGAAAGCAGAGGGTTGCGCCGGCTGTGATGGCTGCGACGGTTGACCGAAGGGGTTGGGCTTCTGCGCTGCTTGCCCGAAACCAGAGGAGGGCTGTGAAGGCTGCCCAAAAGCCGAGGGCTGCGCAGATTGTCCGAATCCAGAGGCTGGCGTGGCTGGTTGTCCAAAAGCAGGCGTGCCAAATGGATTGGGCTTTTGACCCAAGGCAGACGGCTGGCCAAAAGCGCCCGTCGTTGGTGCGGCGCTGGCTCCTCCGCTTCCAAAGGGCGACGGCGTGTTGGTTGTGCTGCTGGTTGAAGCGAATGGGTTGGCAGGAGCTGCAGCTGTGTTGCTATTCGAGCCAAACGGATTGGCCGCCGCTGGCTGCCCCGGCGCTATCGACTTGGGCCGCTTGCCGACGAGAAATTCGCCAAAAGGCGAGCCCTGTGTACCCTGCTGACAAATATCGAGACGGTTTGGGTGACGGTTTTCGCCCTCCATGATGTATTTTGCCGCTTCACTGACGTTACGCGCGGCTGTTTGCATTTGCGCCTGGGCGTTTTGGTACAGCTCTTGTGCTTCGGCCAGCTGCTTCAAGTTAGCATTTTTGCACTTTGTTTCCCATGTAACTCCATGTATATAAATCGTACTGCTTTCTGTTCGTTGCCTTCTGCCTTTCCCTTCATATAATGCAATCGCATTTCTTCGAAGCTCTGTTCGCGCATGGCGCCACCAAAGAGCTGGTCTGGGGCATCGCGGCCTGGAGCGTATGCCGAGAGGATCCATGTCGGGGTTTCGGTCGTCAGATCCGTCTCTATCGCATCGAGCTTGATGAAATATTTATCTAATAGAGAACAATTGTTAGCATCAATAGTCAAAAAGACAAGGGGGGGGGACGCGGAAGTCAGAGTCGCGTACCCAAGTCTCGCTGGAATTGTGAGTTGCCGCCATTGCCGCCACCCAGAGCGCCAAATCGATTGGACGACTGTGCATTTCCACCACTAGGATGCTCGAATTTGCACGAGTCTGTTAATACTGTTAGTATTTGAGCTCCTACTCGACGAGTTCGCCTCCTCAGAATGCGTTAGGTCTGCGACAGCATGCGGCGGCCCGCGGTGCGCTGAGCAAAGGAGAGGGTAGGCATACTTCCAAACTTGCAGTAGCCTTGCTGAAAGAATCTACACAATACCATGATGGGTAATCCTGACGGTTTAAATGTCGAAAGGGCGAGCCGGGAGAAGCGAGTTATCGCATTCGATCAGGAGGTAAAGGAATAAAAAGGCCGAGTCGTTTTGAGCGTGCTACTCAATACTGCATAATGCAGGCGACGTGAGCGAAACGTGCTTCGATGCGCGTGTCCTTGTCGCGTAAGGTTGTTCAATTTTATCAGTCTCGTATCGCTCGGCCGAGGTTGCTGTCGTGGAATACAATGCGCTGCACGTTTGAGGGCCGATACGAGAGCAAGAAGTGTACAGGGCGCTCCGAACATTGTCTAGAAAAAAAGAGCCGTCTAGTGAACGCGAAAATGCTAGGCTACACGCGGTGGGGCTGTTCCATAGGTAGGTAGCTCGTCACACACGGCGTCAGAGAGCAAGCAAGAGTGAAGGCGGAAAGAACCAAGAAAAAGTGCATTTAACGTGGTGATTTATTAATTTGATGATTTTTCTCATTTTTATGTACATTTACATCTTATCTCGTAATAATGCGTAGAGCTGTTACCCGCCTGCGTTTGAAAGCTCGTCCCCTGTACCTGGGGAGCTCATGACGCTAGATCCCTTTCCGTCGCAGTATCTCATTTTTATGCTTGTTTACATTCTATCCATTAAAACGTCTCGTTGACCTTTTTGAACTCAACAATGGGGCCCTTCTTGGCGCTAGTAAAGGTGTCGACGAGCTGGAACTCGGAGGGACGGTGACGGCCCCATTCGTTGCCGGCGCGGCCCTCGCTGGGGTCCTCGACGCCGACGGCCTTGCGCATGTCGTAAGTGAAGATGGTGCGGGCCAGGGTGGTGGTCATCTCGACGTAGGCGAGACCCTTGCCGATGCAGCCGCGGGGACCGATGCTGAAGGGGCAGAAGGCGGAGGAGGCGAGGGAGACGTCGTCCTGGGTGGTCTCGCGGCCGAGGGCGCTGTTCTTGGCGCCGGCGAGCCAGCGCTCGGGGACGTAGGTGTAGGCGCCCGGGTAGTAGTCCTCGTTGTGGTGGACGGTATAGTGGGGGACGCCGACGACGGTGCCGGCGGGCAGGGTGTGGCCGTCGATGGTCATGCCGCCGGCGAGGATCTCGCGGGGCAGGATGCCGCCGACCGAGGGGGAGAGGCGCATGGCCTCGTCGACGCAGGCGCGGAGGTAGGTGCAGCCGCCGAGGGCGGGTCCGTGGACAATCTCCTCGACGTTGCTGAACTTGGCGCGAATCTCCTCGGTGACCTTTTGCAGGGCGTGGGGGTTGCGGACCAGGTAGAAGAGCGTGGCGGCCATGGCAGTCGAAGTAGTATCAGAGCCAGCAATAATGAGCAGGTTAGACTCGCCCCAGAGCTCGGGGGTGCTGAAGCCCTGGCCGGTCTCGGGGTCGCGGGCCTTGAGGAGGTAGTAGAAGAAGTCGCGGCGGTCCGTCTCCTCGCCGAGCTTGGTGCGCTCGGTGAGCTGGCCCTTGCTGTAGGCCATGTAGCGGGCACGACCGTCGGCCAGCTTGGGGAAGAGGAAGCGATCAATCTTGAGCTTGTCGACAATGGGCATGGTTCCGCACTGGGGTCATGTTAGGTCGTGTGTGGATGAGGTTCACGAACAGCTGAACTTACGATGAGATGTCTGGTGGTGGCAGCCTCGACGAGCTCCAGAGCGAAGCGGTTATCGGGGCGCTCGAGCATGTGGAAGGCCTTGCCGAAGCTCAAGTCACCAAGGATATCCATGGCCAGGTAGTTGCACCAGTCGGCCATGTTGCGGGGAGCAGACCAGCCCTTGGAATCAGCCGAGGCGCCGTCGAGCATGCCAATCTGCTCGCAAAAAGTGCGGACATTGCCGAGAATGTAGCGCTGCATCTCCTTCATGGCACCCTCAGCAAAGGCGTGCGAGAGCACACGACGCTTGCGAGCGTGGACCTCCTTGTCGCGGGTGTTGTGGGTGTTGGCGGCGGGGTGAACAAAGGCGTCGTAGAACTCGGCCTTGCGGACATTGGAGCGGAAGCCGTAGATTTCCTTGAGAGCAGTGTTGGAGTTGAAGGAGACGCTATTGGGGCCGAAGCGCACAACCTTGCCTGGTGGGTGTTAGTTTGTCTCATGTTTGTGAGAGTGAAGCGCGTGCGGTGACGTATGAGCTTCCGTGTGAATGTCGAGAACGTACCATATTTTTGGTGCATGCGCCAGAACTCGAGGTGGCGATCACCCTTGTAGGCGTGGTAGAGTTGGTAGGCATCGGTAATCTTGGCCAGGAAAGGGCCGGGGTATTTGGCCAGAGGGTGGAAGAAGACTCTGTAGACGACGACGGCAAAGGCCTGGAAGCTGCGGGTTAGCGACTGCGATGCAAGAATCAATCGCGAGAGCTTATGGCAGCGTCAACATACGTAGAAAACACCTCCGCCGACAAGGAGGGCCAGCCACATCTGAAGGTGGGCAAGATCGAGCGCCATTGTGAAGACAGTTGTAGCAATCTCACAAGAGAGTTTACTACGAATGGGGCGATCAAGTGGGATGAGATGAAGAAAGAAAAGGGAGAAGTTTGGGGAAACCAAAGAGGCGGGAAACGAGCACACTAAATGCAAGCGAGGTCAAGGCAGGCAAAAAAATAAAATTCTAGTCTGCGGAAAGGATGGCAGCACACTGATACGAGAGAAAGGCCGGGGCCGGCGGCGGCGGCGGCGGCGGGCGGTTTGGAGTAAGACTTCGGCGTTGGTGGGGGAGGAAGAGGCTACACCAAGATTTTTGGGGTCTCACCTGCTTGCGGGCGGGCAATGATGTGCCGCCGCCAGGGGCGGGGAGAGAGAGGAGATGGGCAGCGCCGCGCCCAGAAAAAAATGATAAATCCTCCAATCCAGTGTCTTGCAATTACGACTCGAAAAATCACCGGCGTCGTAATAAGCCTACGGGTTTTTCTTGCACACTGTTTAGCATTGGTCTGGGCGGGAGGCCCGAGTGGCTGGCGACGGCTTTATGCGGCACATGTCACTTATCGATTGAGATCGGCTAGATGCGGAGATGCAGGAAAGAGAAGAAAAAACGGTCACACTGAGACGATGCAAGGTCCAACAGGCGGTGTCTATTATGACGATGATACTCCGGAACGATTCATTCGGATCTCTTTGCAGTTTCAAGGAAACTATTGTATTATTTTTTCTGTTGTATTTTGTAGTTGAGTAGGGTGGTTGTGTTTCTTACACCACCAAGTCGTCATCAAGCATCCTACGTGACGCTAGTGGCTGTCAGGCGCGTGACCGTTTTCAACCAAGACACGCAAACAATGGCTTAACCAAACAAAGCCGCAATTTCACGTCACCACCGTCGAGAGCATAAAAAAACGTGCAAAAATGTGAAACTTGGGGAAATATACGTAAAATCCCCAATCTGCTCCTTTTTCTGCTCCTCATGCGGGGTGCCGCGCCAGATAACGAAAGAGAGGGTCAAATGACGGAGTCGGCATTTCGCATCATCGCACAAGGTTTCCCTCTACCAGTATCTGTCGCATCATGACTTGATACCGCCCGCCCCATTGTATCTTCTCCAACTTTACCCCAAATCGCGGCTACCCAAGGACAAAGCCTTGGCTTGGAACCAATTCCGCCCATGGTTCCGCTGTCTGGCTAGCCAAGGGCTTGCGGCAGCTTGCGGCTGGCTTCAAATCCACACACGGATATGCGCAGCCAAACTCATTCCCCAAGGCCAGCGAAACCGGTCCCGGACGGCCCGTTGGTTGGCCCTCCCTGCGAACGAAATGAGAGTGTGCCGCGTTGGGACGAATCTAGGCGATCGGCATTCCAGCAGCCGGACTTTGGCTCCACTTTGGAGTATCGTTATCGTGAAGACTACCCTACACTGGGTAACTAGATGAAATGAGGTCATCACGGTGCACCGTATCATTGCAGTGACGATAAATCTGCGGTGTTACGTAAATATACCTTCTTTTTCTCCATTCGTCTGCTTTCTTTCTTAGAAAATGGCGTAAATTATGGTGTTCTGTGATTGTCCATGATTGCGCTGACTCGTCGATCGTCTGCTGTATAGAAAACAATCCAAGATGGGCGGGCTGTATAGACATTCTGTACACTACATGCATCAAAATGAGAATGAACTCGCCGTCTATTGTTTCATACCACATTCCATTCAAGAAGTACTAGGACTACTTGGTTCTGGCCACTGTTGAGGTGGTCTCTGCCAACTTAGCACCGGCTTCTCTTGCTTCACCATCGCCGGCCTGCTCCGCTCGTACACTTTCTGCGTCTCCTGGCACCACGCATCTCCCCTGGGACGACGCAGATCGTTCACGAGAATCGGCGTCAGCGGCGGATCCGGAAGAGGCGGCCAGCTGAGCAGCCCGGCCGGCCGGCGCCCGCCCCCGGCAATCCCCTGCTCGCCGCGCGCGTCCTGCCGGCGCCGCCGCTCGCACCACGCAAACAGCACGCGCTGAAACTCAACCATGGGCTGGTCCAGGCGGACGTCGGACCGTTGCCGCCAGTCCGTCTGGCCCAGCTCCACAAACGTGGCGTCGGTGTCGCCCGTGATGAGCTCGTAGATGGTGCGCGCCACGCTCGTCATGTCCCGCTCCGGGCTCGCGTCGAACCGGATTCCTGCTCCCGCTCCCGCTCCCGCTCCTGCTCTTGCGCCGATGCGACAGGCGGCGTCAAAGTCGAGCAGCATGAGCGTGTCCGAGGCTGGGTTGACGACCATGTTGTTGAGCGTCATGTCGCTGTGGACGAGGCCGAGGTGGAAGTTGAGGTAGTCTGCGACTTCGAGGAGCTGGTGCAGCCACTTGAGCTTGAACGCGAGATGGATTCTCTGCCAGGGTTCCGCCGGGTATGTATCTCGTTGTGAAGCCGACAAAGTGTCCCTCCAGCTCGTCGACAACGATCCTATCAAACGGGATAATGCTGGGGTGACTGATCCGGCATAATATGTTCATCTCCTTCCAGCAACTACTCAGATACTCGCCGGTGAAGTAGTATTTAAACACAACCTGTAGAAAATGTAAACAGCTAGTTTGTGCATACTTCAAGGCATGTTTTAGATTACCTTCTCATCTGGGGTTCCGGTGCTGTGGCAAGTCACCAAGTCAACACCGGCATCAAGTCGCGCAACTTCATGGAGCGCCGCTCGCGAGACAGTCGTGACACCGTTCGGAAATCTCGTAGCATCAATAAGTGGCCTGAAAACGCACACGTTATCATCATCGTGAGGCTCATTGGATACCTTTTGAACAACCCCCTCCGGAGAAAGCTGAATACGATTGACATCTGGCCCCAGACTGTGCCGGTTGCTGATGAGGTGGCCCAGCACCTCATTCCACTCTTGCTCCCCCTCCATCCTGACAGTAAAGATGCGTCTCTGGTCCCAGTCCACCACAGGCCAGTAGGTCCATCCGGAGACGTAGCAGGGGCTGTCTTTCACGCCGTAATACTTTTCAGGCCCAAGCATCGTGGTCGTTTAATAGGCTTGAATTGACGAGAGAAAAAGGTCAAAAAGGGAGAAAAATCCAGGACTTGGACCCAGTATATAGGATAACGAAATGCTACAAGTATATTGCATTTTGAGAAAGTAGTACTCACCACGCGCGCATCCCCGTCACGACACAACCTGTCACGCCTTGTGCGACAGAGCCGCACTGTGGTCTGTGACGGGCTGGCCCTGAATCGCAAGCTTGTTGTCACACTTTGGGCAAGAAAAGTTCACATCTCACGACGTTGTACAGGCTCAAGCAGTGATTTGGCATTGTTGCGCATCTATCGCTAAATTTACATTTCATTTTTCCTCCCCTAAATTACGGGGTTAATCAACGCCGCACAACCAAATTCTCCTCTAAACCACATTTGATCCTAAATTGTACACTCCTCACCCATTCACGTCTCCCATTTTTATTTTAATTGAAGTATCTGGGCTCATCAAAGACGTGATAACGGTGGTCGCGGACACCGTCTCCGCGGAACATGGCAGGGAACCGCCAGCCGGCGGGCACGGCGCTCTCATCCACCCGGCGGTTACGCTCTTCAGTGGGGATCGCCTCAATCTGGCGAATCTCATCGCTGGATCGCGGAATGACAAACTTGGCCACCTGGAGCTCGGTATCGGTAATGGTGCTGCGGCTGACGCGCGCGTAGCCGACACGCTTGAGACGCTTGAACAGGATATACTCGCACCAGCGGTCCCAGTCGGTCGGGTCGACGTCGTGCATGCCTGAAGTCTGGCTGACATAGGTGTTGTAATTGCCCTCCAGAGGCTTGGTGACGAGGTAGCTGAGCAGGAAGGCCGGTCGTGGCGTTTCGCCCATGAGCTTGGCGAGATATTCAGACTGCAGACGACGATCCTCGGGGTCCTCTTCTTGTCCAGAGTGGAAGACAAAGACGTCGACGAGCTCGCCGTACACGTCGAGGGTGGCGTGGATGGCAGGCGCGAGCTCGCCAACGGGGCTGGGCAGCAGGTGGTGCTTGGACTCGACAATAGGGAACTTGGACAGAAGAGCAGCACCCCAGGTGTGCTTGTTGGGGCCGGGGCCATAGTCGACATACATGCCCAGGTCCTCGGCGAGGAACTGAGTGGTATCACGGTTACCCATGATAATGCGCTGCAGGTCAGACTCAAGCAGACCGACAACGTCGAGCTCAAGCTCCTTGATAAGATCACGCATGCGGTACTCGGACGACCACATGTCATTGTCGAGAGAGAAGTGGATGGTCCAGATACCAGCAGTAAGCACACGGTCCTCGGGGTGATACGGCTTGTAGTCGTTGGTGGGGAATCGCATGAAGGCGGCGCAGAGGAAGAGGATGTTGACGACAAGAGTGGCCAACATGTTGTACTTGCGGTGCTGCGATGGAGAAGAGCGGCGGGGAGCAGCGTGCTTGGGAGCCGAGGTGTTGTAGTTGAGCACGCCCGCACCGATAAGAAGCATCATGGTAAGCATAACCCAATCGGTGCGCTCGCGGACAAGGGGGCCACCGGGAACGAATGCGTAGGCGACAACCCAGACGTGGAAAAGAACCATGAAGTTATAGATGAGGAAACCAAGACCAAAAGTAGCGGCGGGGCTCTTCTTGGAGGCAGTGGAGATCAGAGGCACAGCAGCAGCCATGATGTAGACAGTAAGGGCAAGGCCACCGTAGTAGCCAGTCCAGTGGCTGAAAAGTGTCAGGAAGAAAGCGCCAAGAGAGCCGACACCGAAGGTGAGCCAGCTGCCAGCCAGGTTGGGGCGCGCAATTCCGATAAAGACACCGACAGACATGGCGCCAAGAGTGAACCATCCGTGGGTGGAAAAGTAGGGGCCACGAATAGGGAAGCCCTCCCAAACCCACAGGATCATGGTGCTGGTGTCGGAGAGAAGCGAGTGCAGGGCAAAGAAGAGACCGCCGAGACCGCAGGCAGAGAGGAACACAGAGCCGGGCATCTTATCGGGTGAGGAGCCGCTGGTCAGGGGAGCCCGACGAGTGAAGCGGAGGGCCGCCAGAAGACCAAGAGCCAGACCAGTGCCGTTCCAGCCGCCGTTGGCAGCGTGCATGACGGGCCAGATTGGGTTGTTGGTAGTCCATGCAAACTTGGCAGTTGAGGAGAGAATCAGACCAACGAGCAGACCAAGGATCTTGGATTCGAAGCGGGCCTCGTGAATCGACTCAGAGGACAGCGTACCGACCCAGCCAAGGCAGCTCATGGCAACAGCAAAGCCGACGGTGCACAGGCGGTAGACGGGGTCGAGGACGAGGTAAGCGGCGACACCAGAGAGCGAGAGAAGGTGAACGATGCGTAGGTTGTTGACGACGAGCGATCGGAAGGGGCCGATGCACAGCAGGAATGGCGAAATGGTGGACATGACAAAGGCTTCGTAGCCAGAAATGCCCATGTGCCAAAGAGGGAAGTCTAGAAAAGTCAATAAACGCCTGATAGACCCATGCGCTCAAATACTTACACCAAACGAGAAGACCCAGACTTGTGAGCATGGACCAGAAGACAAACTAAAGAGAGTAAGCGATGCGGTTCTTGATTGCTTGGCGCCATGTTACTTACGCCATGGTAAATATCGGCGGCTGTGTCGAAAGCCTCGGTCCAGGTAAAGCGCAGGGCAAACACGCCAGCGGTAGCCTGCTCCTTTCTGCACAAAAGTTTGGTTAGTCAAGAATCAGCCAAGCTCGCGGACCAACTTACTCCTTTTCCAAAACGGCAGACGGGACAGAATTGTTGTCACTGCGAGCACAATTTAGAACTTAGACTCACAAGAACGAGCACGCCATGGCGTTGCCAGCCAAGACAGCAGCGCCTAGATCGGCAGCCATTGCACATACCCCTTGCTTGAGCCCTGGACATCGCGGACCGAGATCTCAAACGTATCAAAGTCGATGGCGGTAACGGCGTCGAAGCCGACGTCGAAGAGGATCAGAGCCCACTCGAAAAAGGCGTAGATGGTGTAAGCTAGGGCAGGGGTTAGTCGAGATGCGCCAAGACTGGTTGAGATGAAGACAAGAACGTACCCCCCGCAACGCGGTGGACCTTGTGCTGGATGAAGAAGTAAATGAGAGGCACGAGGGTTCCGAAAAAGGCACCAGCAAGGTATTTGCGATACTTGATCGCCGTGGGGTTGTTGGGGCTGAGCGCAATGCAGCCGGTGGTCCACGGCAAGGTGGCCACAATGTAGGAGATCATGAGAATATCGTGCCAGTCGTGATCGTCGGTCGAGGTGATATAAGTCCAGCCGCCGCAGGTCAGAGTGCGTAGAACACCCATGGTGGCGACGAAGCCGGGCAGCTTGGTGCCGGGCTTGCGGGTCAGGAGGTACCAAAGTCCAACGAGAGCGAAACGAGGTCCTGCACGGCAGCAATTAGCATGAACTCGCGCATCATAACGCGTATGAAGCTTCTCCGAGGTCCGTACCAGAAGTAATGGCAATAAAGATCATGAAAAAGGATCGCTCCGGGTAACGATCGCCAATGGTAGCGGAGACGGAGGGGAACCATTCGTCAGGGTAGCGGTAGAATTCATTTTCGACAATCTTGTGGTAGTGCAGCGAGACGCCTACAATGAGGGCAGAAATAAAGGCAGCTAGACGCAGAAATGACAAGATTAGCAACATGTTCCCACGGCGACGCCAAGCGAAGCGCATCCTGGACGCAATGGCAACATACTGTACGCGATCACGGTGTGCGACCAGCTGACCCACTGGCCATTGAAGGTCAGAACGACGCCGCCGTCCTTGTCCTTGTATTTAGGCGCCATGGCGACGCGAAGAAAAGAAACAAAAGAATGAAATCCGCAGTTTACTGTGCAGTCCGGGACATCCGATATCCAGCACGCGCGGGGAGAGGGAGCGAAGTGAAATGAAGCACGCGGCGACAATGAAGATGCAGGGGAAAAAGGAGGACAGGTTTGTGGTGGCGCCCCCGACACCAGCGGGACCTCGGAGCTTTCGCCTCGCAATGGACGCACGCGCGTTGGGGCCCCCTTGCGAAAGGGCCCTGTGGGGTAAGATGGGGAGACACGCGATTGAGGTTTGGTTCGCGGGCGGGCTTTTATTAGCGTGTCCTGAGTGAACATTTTACTCGCCAGAAAGAAGGCTTCAGCCAAAGCTTATTAGCTGGTTAGCTGGCACTGCCGGGATGTGGTGATGTGCTGTGCTCCAAGACCGTTGCTCACTATCAACCAGAGGGCACATGCTTGCACTCTGCAGCCAACTGTACACCGCAGCGTTTACATTAGGCTTGTGCATTGTTACTTGATTCAATCTAGGGTTTGACATTCACTCAAGTTCCACTGACACTTGCGCTTGAGGTGTGGTGGTTGGCTATTAGCCTCTTACACGACTCCAGCTCAAGGCTGGTTTAGTTAAAACACTGAACGATGGCTTCAAATTATGATACGCCGGAGAATGCGCATACCGAGTAGCTGAATACTCAACTATTCATGCAAATTTGAATATAATTATTGCACAAAGGAAAACCCACATACGCTGGACTCCTTCTGCTAATCGTCAGCATTACCTGCCTATTCCATAACATCCAATGAAAAGAACCATTGCTGGGCAACATCTGGAGCCTGAAGAATGCCAGAAGAGGAGTCTCACTCTTGCCTCGTGGACGCACGGCTACTGCGTTGTGCAAGTCGTCCCATTTAGGTTGATGCCTTCGAGGTCAGCCGCAGCGTGCGGCAGTCTTTCCTCGGATTTGCGACATTCCGTGCACGCAGAAACACCTCCGCGACCCGGCTGAGCAAATCAGCCATGGGTTTCTTATTGCCTCTGATCCATTTGCCCTGGTCGTTCAGCAGGGGTACCGTGGCAAAGAGCCGGGTGCCTTTTGGCGTCTTGCAGAAGGTCGGGAACACGACCAAGACGGGGGGAAGGGGGGGAAGG
>JARDXD010000885.1:0-29935 GCA_029218145.1 Aphanocladium album
AGAATTATGGCACGAACAATCGCGGTTGCAAGAAGGAGGTTACGGTGGAGGAGTGGACGCGTTGGTGTGGCCGAAGGTGGGGTGTGGCCGAAGGTTGGGTGGCCGACGTTAGTTAGTGGCACCCAACTCGCACACATCCTTGCCTTGTGCGGAGTCGTGGTGGTGGAGGGGGAGAGAGAGTCTCTCTGATTATGGGTTCTTCACAAGCCATGGTCTAGAATACCTGCTTGCCCGTGAAAGATACTTCAGCTTTGCGCAAAGCACACACCGAATTCTATGTAAAGAGAATGTATCCATGGCACGGTGGGTAGCCTGCGTGCCCTGTCCCGTTTAGGTCTGAAGCGGCAGCTACGGGAACGGTATAGCTTTGAGGTGTTTCCACCCGGCTTTATTATGCCCTCTGGAGCCCTTGTCCATCTAGATTACCAACCAATCCAACATCATCATTTGTCGCATATTGTTGAATAAAGCTCCCAGAAGCTGTTACTATATTACGCACTCCAGTTTCCCCTTAAGCTCGCGCAAACTTGTGTCTCTCGTCTTCCCTCCATTTTAGTCAAAATGCCTGCTGTCAAAGAGGCCTTTGCTGCTCAGCCCTTTGCTGTCCCTCACGACTCGTCGGCCACTGCTGGCGATGCCGCGATGCCCCGCAAATTGCCTACACAGCAGCATCTTGACATCATTGATATTCGCGGCGAACAGGTCGACTTTAATCTCAAAGAAGAAATCGTTAACCACTTGAACCCAGTCAGCGGCCATCGCACGCTCCCGACGCTGCTGCTGTACGATGAGAAGGGCTTGCAGCTGTTTGAGGATGTATGTCATTCTTGCTCAAGGCCCCGTCTGAATTTCTCGCCCAGTCGCTGGTGATCAGCGAATCCCACATTCCATGCTTCACATACCCCTCTACCTCTCCTTCCGGACGGCAACGTTTGCATTGATTTGTTCTTAACCGTGCGCTCAGATTACGTATCTGGATCAATACTATCTCACCAATTACGAAATTGAGCTTCTCACCAAACATGCTGCCGAAATAGCCAATCTGATCCCAGCCAATGCTATGGTTGTTGAGCTTGGAAGCGGGTAAGCAATATGCCACGCTGGGCTGTTCTTGAACCACCAAATGATCCAGTGGTCACAGGCTAACGTTTACCACTGTTTCAACACCCTACAGCAACCTCCGCAAGATTTCCCTCGTGCTCGATGCTTTCGAAAAGATTGGCAAGCCAATTGACTACTATGCCCTCGATCTCTCCGAGGAAGAGTTGCAACGCACTCTGTTGCAGGTCCCAGACTACCGGCATGTTCGAAGTCACGGACTCTGGGGCACATACGACGACGGCAAAGGCTGGCTGAAGCAGTTTGCTAATAGCGACCGAAACATTACCATTATGCATCTTGGGTCCAGCATCGGTAGGCAGCGCTTTGTTTATGATTTTTTGTCTGAACTGACACAAGGGTGCAGGAAACTTCGGGCGCGATGAGGCTGGCACGTTTTTGCAGGGCTTTGCTCAGGTTATGAAGCCCAGCGACTCCATCATAATCGGTATCGATTCGTGCTGTGATCCGAACAAAGTCTAGTAAGTTTGTACTGTTTGCATCGCAATACTGGCTCAGTACTGACCCATCTTATAGTCACGCATACAATGGCAAGTAGTAGAATATTACTTCGTCAGAGAATTGGACTAACTTTATACACTTTAGATTCTCACGGTGTCACACACTCGTAAGCTCAGCGATTTTACTGTTGTGCACTCGAAACTAACCTTCGCAGATTTATTTTGAATGGTCTGCGCCACGCCAATGCTGTGTACGGCACCGAAGTGTTCAATCTGGATGACTGGAAAGTCATTGGTGAATTCATTTACGATGAAGACGGCGGCCGTCACCAAGCCTTCCTATCGCCGAACAAAGAAGTCAACATTCTCGGCGTCAACATCAAGCAGGCCGAAAGGCTGAAGATTGAACAGAGCCTCAAATACTCACAGCTTGGCGGCGAGAAACTTTGGCGTACTGCTGGTTTGAAGGAGGTCAAGCGATGGAGACGCGGTGACGATTATGGTGAGTTACTTGGTTGGATTCTAACTTATCATTCAATTGCTAATCAAACCTTGCTGAGCAGGTCTTCATCTTCTTCAGAAGACTGATGTGCCATTCAGCTCGCTGCCTTCGCAGTATGCAAGCGTCTTGCCCACGCTCAAGGATTGGTCCGCGCTCTGGCAGGCGTGGGACATTGTCACCAAGGGCATGCTTCCCAGCCAGGAGCATCAGGAGAAGCCAATTAAGCTGCGAAACGCCTGCATCTTCTATCTTGGCCATATACCAACCTTCCTCGATATCCAGCTGTCCAAGGTGACCAACGCACCTGCCACACAGCCCGCGTCATACTGGTCCATCTTCGAGCGCGGCATCGATCCCGATGTGGACAACCCGGAGCACTGCCACAACCATTCAGAGATCCCGGAAGAGTGGCCGCCCGTGCAGGAAATCGCCGCGTACCAGGGTCGCGTGCGCGCCCGCCTGGAAAAGCTCTACGCAGATACAGACGGCGGCAGCCCCAAGAAAATGGCTCGCGGCGTCGCGCGGGGAATCTGGGTTGCCTTTGAGCACGAGCTCATGCACATTGAAACTCTGCTGTACATGATGCTGCAGAGCGACAAGACCCTGCCGCCTCCTCACACGCCTGTGCCCGACTTTGCAACTCTAAGCGCAGCGGCAAGGCGCGCCCGCGTGCCCAACGCCTGGGTTGACGTCCCCGAGCAGACTGTCACCATCGGCATGGATGACCCTGAGAAGGGAACTGACCCCACGGTCAACTTTGGTTGGGACAATGAGAAGCCCCAGAGGAAGCACAAGGTCCATGCCTTCCAAGCTAAGGCCAGACCTATCACCAACGAAGACGTACGTATAATACTGGCCCCTGCCACGACATCAATGCAGCCACTAACCTTGCCACGCAGTACGCCGATTACCTCTACAGTACCAAGAACAGCGCGATTCCCGCGTCTTGGTCTATTATTGCTGATGCCAACAGCGGCAGCCCCATCCTGAATGGCGCCAGCTCCGAGTATCCTATGCAGCCATACCTGAAAGACAAGGCTGTGCGTACTGTGTACGGACTTGTGCCTCTCAAGTATGCTCTGGACTGGCCCGTGGCTGCATCTTACGATGAACTCGCTGGCTGCGCCGCCTGGATGGGTGGCAGAATCCCGACCATGGAGGAGGCCAAGAGCATTTACACTTTTGTTGAGAAGCAAAAGGAGGCCTCGATGCACAGCAAGCTTTCGAACAGGGTTCCAGCAGTGAATGCGTAAGTAATACAGAACGGACAAGAGATTCTTCTTCTGGCAGCTAACCACGATTTCCTTAGTCACTTGGTCAACGACGGCGTTGAAGAGACACCCCCCAACGCAGCCGCTGCGGTCAATGGCAGCGGCAGCTCGTCGTTGTACATTGACCTCGATGGTGCCAACGTTGGCTTCAAGACGTGGCACCCGCAGCCCGTCACTGCCAACGGTGATACGCTGGCTGGGCAGGCGGGCATGGGCGGCGTGTGGGAGTGGACGAGCACGCCGCTGGCTGAGCACGAGGGATTCGAGCCGATGGAGCTGTACCCTGCGTACACCTCTGACTTCTTCGACGGCAAGCACAACATTGTCCTCGGAGGATCGTGGGCTACGCACCCTCGCATCGCAGGCCGTCGCAGCTTTGTCAACTGGTACCAGCGCAACTACCCTTACGCCTGGGCTGGTGCTAGACTTGTCCGCGATGCGGTTTAATTCTGCTCAAGCTGCGACATGGCACTAATTTTGAAAACACGTTACAATATTGGCATAAGATGGTTTTATATGGACCGTTGGTTCTAGGCCTTTATGTTTTAGTTTTGTTCGCTCTTCTAGGAGACTAAATCGTCCCGCGTCGCCGTGGTATACGAAGCGGCAGGCTTTTCCGATCTTCCGTGACGCCATGATATTCGAGTCTGCGTCAGTAGCCTTGCTGAGATATCCCATGAAGTGTGCATGATTCGTGTGTAGATCGTAATTGTATTTCTGCTAATGGCAGTTCTTTCAGCCATTCAGGCTACCGTAAATCTCCAGTAGCTGCTCGAATACATAGCTGGGGAGATGGACGCCGTTTTCGGTGATCAGGTTCGAGATGAGCTCGGGAGGCTGTTATTTGTTAGATGGGCAAATTCTTGACTCAACGCAGGATTAACTCACGGTATAATCAACAGCGTCAACTGGCTGCTTGCTGGATCCTTCCGTCGTAAAGTCGAGCACTGTCTGCTCAAAGCCAATATCCCTTTGATCCAGGGGAAACTTGCGGGCAAACTTGTGCGTCTCAGCTGCCACGTAGAAAGGAATGTGTGCGCGGTTCGCCAGCTGCGCAATCTGAAATGTGCCTATTCTCGAGATGATGCCGCCGTTTTGCGCAACCGCCTCGGCACCGACAATCACCATGTCCACCTGCCGCAGCAAGCCCATGGCGTGGCCAACAGCCGCGCTGGGGATCTCGGCAACGGGGATGCCCTGCTCGCGCAGCGCCTTGACGACGGCGTCGCTCTCTTCGACGCGCGCCGAGTCGCGGACGTAGACGACGCGAAACTTGCCCGGGCCGTTCTTGGCCGCCCGCTCGAGCACCGCGAGGACGGAACGCGAGTTGCCGTGCGTGAGGACGGTCTTGCCCTCGGTGACGAAGCGCCAGCCGGCCTCGGCGATGCCCGCACGCGCGGCAATGGCGCGCGCGGCGAAGAGGCGGCCGTTGCGGAGCAGATGCTGGCGGACGGCGTCGAAGCTGCCGTCCTGCTGCTTGAGGGAGGAGATGAGGTACTGCAGGAAGAGGTCGGTGCCGGCGGTGAGCGGGACGGGGTTCTCGACCGAGGCCTTGAGGCGGTCGCAGTGCGCCTTGACCGTGTCGAGGGTCTCGTAAACGGTCGTCGAGGGAACAGAGTTGAGGAGCTCGATGAGGGACTCGATGGCGGCGACGGGCTTGGTCAGGTCGGAGTCTTGGGCTAGGAGGTTCCGATATGTCGATACAATGCTGGCATGGTGTTAATTCGTGGTGGATGGCAAGTAAGGTGTGGTTTCATACTCGAAATCGGTCTGGTTAGGCTGCTTGCGCAAGGGCAGCGTCGTGCTGGCGCCATCTGCATTGTACGTGTCAGTAAAGGGCGATTGAGCGTTGCAAAGAGGCATCGGGAGTGGCGCATACCTGCTGGTGCGTTTGTCGCCATGTTGGCAGATTATGTGATACTGCTCGAGACACCGAAAAAGGTTCGCTCGTGGCCGGGAAACGGGACGATAGAGTCGTGGAAGAGTGACGAAATTTAGGCTGAGTCACTGGCCTCTGGCGAGGGCAAGATTTGGGCCACCAGATTTGGTGGTTTGGTGGGGTCAAGATTCTGGCGGGCATTTTTGGCAGCTCGGATGGCGGGGTAGCTTGTTACAGCGGATGAGACCGCTATAAATTGACAGGTTAGCAGATGCCGAAGCTAAAAGCTACCCAAAATATTGAGAAATAGTAGAGAAATTAAAGAATTTCTAAAACTAGGAGTAGAATTTCTCTTGCCATTGTACATCATTCAGGGCTCTTCAGTGGGATCCTCTGGGCCGGGGTTGTATATATCGAAACCCCAGTGCGAAAGGTAGTTTATGAACCTCACTTCCCCTTCTTCCTTTTTCACTTCATCAATAGCGATACAATCATCCTTGGGAAGATCTGGCAATGCCAAGACTGCAAAGTTGTCGACAATATGTGCTGGAGTATACGCTTTGGGGATTACGCTGGTGCCTCTCTGTATGCCCCATTTCAACAGTACTTGTGCCGGAGACATGCCGTGCTTTGCAGCTACGGATTGAATCTTGTGGTCCGGTCAGTCTATAACATTGCTGGAATAAAAAAAACAGGAAAGGGCTCGTCCGTTGACGTACCACTTCATGCTGTAGCGGCCCTGGAACATCAGGGTTGGCGGCAACAGCGGCAACAGGCTTCCCCCCCAGTGGGGAGAATGCAGTAACATGAATGCCGTTTTCGTTGCAGAACTTCAACAGATTGGACTCGAGAAGATACCTTTCTATGTTAATCATCCACAACAAAGGTAGCTTGGAACAAAGCCATGACTTACGGGTGAATTTCGACCTGATTCACAGCTGGCTTGATTGTACATGTTCCAAGAATTTTTTGTAACTTCTTGACACTAAAATTGGAGACACCTTACGGTTGTTAGGTTCTAGTTTTGTATCTAGATATGTTTGGAATAGCTTACCGATGTGCTTGGCTTTGCCAGCGTCAACCAGATGCTCCATGGCCTTCCAGGTCAGATCATAACGCTGCGTGATAGACATATCAAGTTTAGGCTGTCAAGTTCTTTAGCCATGTAATACGCGAATCAGAGGTGAGTAAATTACTTTTCCGTCAGGATGCCGGGCTGTGAGCCATTCATTCTGACCTTCACCAATCCTCTCGTATGCGACTGGGGCTGTAGCAAGTTAGCCAAATACGGAATCTCTCTGGTTCTGGCATCTTACTGTGCATCAAATATAAATCGACTATACATCATTAATGGCTTGCAAAATTTACAACGGAAAAGGCGGCGTCATTACCATAGTCTACACCCAAATTTTTTAAGCTCAGCTCTAAGGCTTTTGCCAGGTCTGACGGTCTGTGGTGTGCGTTGGCACTAGGAAGCAGATTAGCATCCATCTGTGAGCAAACTGTAAAATTACCCCTCACAGCTTAGTAACAAGAAACACTTCTTCTCGTTTTCCTTTCCATTGACGGAGAGCTTCGCCGACACCTCTCTCGGCCTCTCCATTGCCATACATCCAAGCTGTATCAATATGTCGGTACCCCGCCTCAAGTGCCCGCAGCACGGCTTCAGTGACTCCCGCCTCTGGGTTAACATCTGGCTGGAAGGTACCGAATCCAAGAGCGGGTAAAGATGAGCCAGAACCAAGCAGGAAGTTCATTTTGCACTAGATAAGGTTCAGATCAGAGACTGAGCCAGAGAACTCCGCTAGCAGGCTCTTGGACGTGATGTAGATTACGAAATTGCTATGAGTGTTTCATTGACTACTTATTTGATAGAACCTGGATGAGGGGGCCTGCAACTGAGTGGGCCGATGTCGTGTAACCTCGGCGCCTGGAGCTACATGATGGAAGCGACTCGCAAAATCCTGTGCCCTGCAGGGTTTCATCTAGAATTCGGGTAAGTCTCTTTGATATATGAATAAAAGTGTCCGATTTGAGCGGCTATTTTGCATTCATTGTCGTGATGCTTTGCTGTGGCCGGGCTGTGCTGCGGCGGTATAATATAGAGCTGCTGCAGCTCATACCCTCTGATTGGGCCCTTTCATTCAAATCTTGTTATGGTAATGTGCGATAGCGACGTCGGGAGCTACCTGTCATTTACTCACGCCCTGATTGAATTTCCATAATATTCTGCCAGCCAAACCGGAAGAGGAGGCACTCCTACGCGCCGCCGCTAGTAGTTGAGACCCAGTTCCGTGCAGTTTGCTCCAGCCACCAAAGGAGTCGATCAAAGTGCCAGCGGTTAGCTCCAGGCAATTACAACGCACGAATGTCGCATACGCAGACCTGGCCATTTGAGGGGTGGTAAGAACTGTCCACCTACTAATACCCCCTCAGGTACACAAACAAATTCCATTGCATCTACAGGTTAGAAATACGACACCAGGGCGAACAAATCTATCACACAATGGAAACCGTTGGCACCCATGCCTCGCTGAAAAGCCATTCACCACAGTTTGACTACGGCGTCAATGAAAACGCTCGCATCCATGAGCTAGATACCAGCTGCACTGGGCAAAACGGCCAGTCCTTCAGCGATGTTTTGACTCCTTCGACACCAATAGACAAGCCTGTTCCTGGCCAGCATATTGACATTGATAGCAACATCAAAAGTGGTATGTATCAGCATCCTGCCATGATTCTTCACCTGCTCACCATTCATTTTTTTTTTCACTAGCTTTGCCAGTTGGTTATAAATTCTCAGAAGCAAAGGCCTACGGATCATCTCTCTGGACACAGACAGCGAAGATAACCGCAATATCAGACTCCGGAGAAGTATTGGCGTTTTTTCTCAAAACTGCAGCCGGCGAACTTGGTGAGAAAATGTTCCAAGGAGAATTTGAAGGCATGACTGCGATCAACCAAGCCATGCCAGACTTCTCACCCAAACCTATCGCTTGGGGTCGCTGCAAAAATACACCAGATCTATTTTTTTTCCTTTCCTCATTTATAGAAATGGATGAAGGAGATATACCTGACCCTAAAGAGTTTTGCGAAAACTTGGCCAAGATGCATCGCCAAAGTACCAGCCCAACTGGCAAATTTGGATTCCACGTCACAACATGCAACGGCAACATTCCTCAAAATAACACCTGGAACGAATCTTGGCAGGACTTTTTCTCCAACGGCTTACGCCACATGTTGGCTTTGGATTTACAGGCAAATGGCAAGCAACCTGAGCTTCTAGAGGCTATAGAACCAATTTTCGATCGAGTTATTCCGCGGCTGCTCGGTCCGCTCGAACAAGGACCCAACCGTATTCGGCCAGCACTTGTCCACGGCGATCTCTGGTGAGATTTATTTCCCGGGTGTTGGGGGAACGGTTGCTAACAGTGCTGACTTTTAATTTTCAGGTTTGGAAACTGTTCCACCAATCTCAATACAGATGAGCCCGTCATTTTCGATGCTGCTGCATTTTATGCGCACAGTGAGTACGAGCTTGGCAACTGGAGGCCCGTTCGGAACCGCCTGAAGACAGTTCACCTTGGCGTTTACAAATCTTTCAATCCCCCATCACATCCAGCAGCAGAATTTGAGGACCGTATTATGCTATACGAATTGCGATTCAATTTTCATTTCTGCATTATGGTTTCTGGATTGAAAGATATCAAGAAAGAGTATGACACCGAGCCCTGGCGCAACAGAGCTATCCGTGCTAACCTTTCAACTTGCAGAATGATCGCAAATATGAAGTATTTGGCGGAGAAGTATCCTACTGCGGCGTACAGTGATTAGTCAAATTGCGGCGTCTACTAGGCTGCTAATCAGGTGAGACATCACCCTAACTAGTAGAGGGAGGAGCGCAATGTTGTCCGTGATTAGCCACGCCGCATGAAATTGATCAGCTCAGCAAGTGAATTTAAAATTTCTTGAGGAATTTGAATGTGTTATTACGTAAAGTCAACTTTCTCCTATAGATACTGAATGGAAACGCAGGTTCTCGAAGCAATCAGCTCCGACCATTGGGAAGAGTCGTGTAACCGCCCAGAATGCAGCCACCCTGCGGCACAGCGGGCCGGCCCTTGAACACTAACCAATCGACTATTGAGAGATCACCGCTCCCTGCAGATAACGCCAACGCGGGGTGTTTCAAGCTAAAATGTCCTGCTTCGATGCCAGCCAGCCTCTTTCCCGTTAAAAACCTGCTAACATAGTCATGAATTTAGCCGCTCCTTCCCGGATAGTGACGTGAATTTCCTGGTACACAAATTTGCTGTTTATTACAACCTTCAACTCCTTTACTGCTCTTCATTTCATCATATTGGGGATGCTGAGCTAGCGTTGCAAGCTCAAGGCCGGAATCAGCGTTTAGCACCAGAAGCATGGCTCTGCATCTCGCGGCGCGGCCGCAAACATCTAGGCGCACCACTAATTTACTCCATCGTCTACGATTGACAGAGCCAACTTCAGATCAACAATACGAATCGAACAAATTAGGAATACATGAGGTCACCGAGCACATTCCCGCACCCACGGCCACTATTATCTTCATTCACGGGTTAGGCGGCCACCCAATAAAGACATGGCGTCACCCATCAGCGCCAGACGACACTGTAAGAGATTTGTACTTTGTTGTCGACGCATGAGCGACTGACTGAGACTTCTATTAGTTCTGGCCACAATGCTGGCTCCCGCATGAGTCGGGGATGCAAAAAATACGAATTTGCGTGTTTGGTTACGCCGCAGAATTTACGACGACCGCCGAGCGAACCTCTACAATCACAGATTTCTCGAAAACGCTCATCCTTGACCTTCTAACAAGTAAAATGGCGGACGCGCCCATAATCTTTGTTTCACATTCCATGGGTGGCCTGGTCGTGAAAAAGGTAGGAATTATCTCAAAATTCGCTGATTAACGTCCCAACTAAACATGTATCGCAGGCGTATATGTTGGCAGTGCATGACAGTACATACGTCGATGTTGCTAGCTCCATGTCTCGCGGGGCGATGATCTTTCTAGGAACACCACACCGCGGCTCTGACAGCGCTGCAAAGCTCCACACAATACTCTCTGCTACAATTGGATCTAAGGCGTTTATAGAAGAGCTGAAAAGTAAATCAAGCAGTATAACAGCGATCAATGAGGACTTCAGACATTATGCGAAGGATCTTACCCTGTGGTCTTTCTATGAAAGCCGGCCGACGAGCATAGGGGCTGGACGAAGTGCAGTAGGTTATCATTCCGCGTAGTCGGCGATGCTCTCGAAACTGACGCTAATGAATGGAATAAACAGCTTCTCGTGGACCGTGACTCTGCAGTCATTGGATATGAGAATGAAGGATCGTCTCAAATCGAAGGTGACCATCGCTCCATTTGCAAATTTGAAACGAGAGAAGCACCAGGCTATAAAACTATCCGAAATCTGCTGCTGCACCTCATTGAAACCAAAGTTTGCGCTTTAGCAAAGCCAATTTCAGACACAGCACCGCCGCCACTGAATGATGGGCATCCACCAGAATACACTACAGGGTCGGGGGCCAAATTTGCTGGCGCGAGTCGAAGACCAAGTCTCGCCGCGAAACAACTCTCTGAAATATTAGGCCAACAGGACACAAATGGTGAGAACTTGTTATTTTTTCGCGATAATCGAGTTGTTGAAGACTCCTGCAAGTGGATATTTCATAAACAGTCATTCAAATGGTGGGCGGATACAAAGGGTACGATTGCAAGCCGGTATCTATGGCTGTACGGACCTCCGGCGGCTGGAAAGTCAGTGCTTGCCAGCGCAATCATCGACCAACTTCTATCAGAAAACAAAACAACCGCTTTCTATTTCTTTCGACGCAACAATGTCACAGGTCGAACGACACGGTCATTTCTTCTGTCCTTAATTGCGCAGATGTCTATGCATTCACTCGAGTTCTACGAGAAGCTCGTCGAGATTGATGCCCAGCAAACAAAGGTGCATTCCATGCCGACACGAGTTCTCTGGCAAAAAGTATTTGTTGATACTCTTTTTGAGACACGAGAATCTGTTGACAGCTCGTGGTATTGGGTTATTGATGCTCTCGATGAGGCTGATGCTCCGTCCGAGTTAATCTCGCTTCTTGGCAAGATTAATTCCGAAACGCCGATAAATGTCTTCATCACGTCGCGAGTCGGAATGGATATCAAGCGTAGCATACAGACGTTGTAAGTGATATGAATTCTGCCCATCGGCCGGCCGTCTTGGTATTCTATAGTTCCTAACTTTAGATGAACTTTCTAGTATACCCAAACAAGCGATGAGGCCAGAGCAGATCGAGGCAGCTGACACAAAAGCTGACATGGCAGCACATGCACGGCACGAGCTTGAGTCTCTTCCATTTGAATCAAATGAAATTGACGAAATTGTTCATTTGCTCGTTGCAAAATCGCAAGGAATCTTTCTGTGGGTTCGGTTTGCAGTCGAAGAAATTTTAGCGACGGCTCATAGTCTGGAAGGCGTATATGAAGCTTTGGAGGCGATGCCTTCCGAGATGGCGAGCTTTTTTGAACAAATTTTGGATGGCATGTCGACGATGCGCGATAGCAACAAGAGAATTGCTAAGGCAATTCTGGGAAACACCGTTTGCGCTATGCGACCCTTGAGGACAGTAGAGCTACAGGCGGCGTTACATCCAACGTTCGGGCGCCTGGCCAGTCTTGACTACACCATCAAACAAGTGTGTCCGCATCTCATCAAAGTGGATGAGTCTTCTGGGCTCGTTCAGCTCATTCACGAAACCGTGCGCGAGTTCCTACTTCAGAACAAGGATTCGGAATTCCATGTTGATAGTTTTCAAGCGCACCACCACTTGACACAAGTTTGTCTGGGCGTCTGGGCCGAGGATGTGTTTTCTTCCCCCATAAGCAGCTCGTTGCAGCGTCCCAGAAGCATCCCACAGTTGAATGCCATCCACCCCCTACTGCATTATGCCGCTACTTCTTGGTTTGACCACCTTCAAAATGCAGCCATGGACAAGGTATTGGAGCAGGCGATATGTGACTTTCTCCGCACGTCGGTACTCGCCTGGGTGGAGGTGGCCGGCCTATTAGGCAATCTGACTTTGCTCACTGCAGGTGCACTTGGTTTAGAGGCCGCAATGACGCAATCGCCACTGATCAGTTATGTGGACAAAAGACTCATTTCTGGATGGGCAGTGGATCTTGTTCGCATAGCTCCGAAATATGGACGCAACATAGTAACGTATCCGTTTTCGATACACAAGCTTCTGCCACCCTTTTGTCCCATCAAAACTCAGATTGGTTCGCAGTTTGGCTCTGCTGGCGAAATCAGTGTTGTTGGTGGAGGACACAGACACTGGGATGATTGCCTTGCACACATTACCGTCGCACGAGAAGGCGAATTATGCAAGCTTTTTGTCTGCGGCAGTGAATATTTGGCTGTCACTCTGTCTGGGAGCAAAGGAATCGCAGTAATCTACGACACCGAAACTTGCCAGGAGCTTCGGCGCATATGCCACGGAGAACGTATTACTGCCATTCACATGAACATCACAGGTGAATATATCGTCACCGGCGGGTTGAGATCAATGAGGATATGGCGAATCAAGACCGGGGATTCAGTAGCACAAGTCCTCAACCCAGGAGGCTCGCGATGTTTAGCTGCCGCCTTTCGACCTGACAGCAAATCAGTGGTTGCATTCACCTCGAATGATACTATTGCTACCTGGGATCTTCGACATGACACTGCAAAGGAATCACGGCTCGAACGCATGGCTGTTGAAGGCAAGTATCGAGGATCTCCCTGGGGTGTATGCTTCGACAAAGATGCCACAATGGTTAGCCTGGCATATAAGGGGTGGCCAATTGAGATCTGGGATATTGACAGAGTTGAGCTTGTTGAGACCGTTCCAGCACAAAGTCCCCTTGGATCTTGTTTCAACCCGTACAATAACGACATCTACGGAATGGACCATGACAGTACCATACTACGATACGATGTGCAAACCCAAGCAACAACGCAGATTCGCCTCGAAGCCCATGTGGCAACATGTAACCCAAGTGGTACACTGTTGGTGACGGGAGATTCTAACGGTGTCTTGAAGATTTTCACAGCAGATACAATGGAGCTGCTGTATAAAATTGACAAGTATACCGATATAATTACCGGATTATGCTTTAGCCCTGATGGCACAAAATTATACGACATTCGGTCATCGCACTGCAATGTTTGGATCCCTGAGGTATTACTGGTCAGCGTTCGAGAAGATTCATCGGTGAGCGGAATTGAGTCTGAGCACAGCGCAATTAATCGCACTACTTCCAGCATTCCGCCCGAATCTTCGTCAACTATGGCGGAGATTACAACTTTGACATGTGATGCGACTGGAAGCTTCATCTGCTGTGGAAAAAGTAACGGCGGTGTACTCCTATATCACACACAGAGTGGCCGAGCCTTGCAACAACTATATACGCATGGCTCTACATTCGATGTCCGGGCTCTGGCTTGGTCTGCAGACGGTTCGACAATTGTTTCTGTCGACTCCTCACAAAGGTTTATTGTCAGTCGCTTGAAACAGATTTCGACTACGAAATGGGTATGTGAAAGGCTTCAGGACTTCTATCCTGGCCAATCGCAGAATGGCGCTGTGAAACAGCTCCTGATCAGCGCTGACGGGTCTCGGTTATTGGCCTCCTTCCGAGGAACTCATAAGCTGCTGAATTTGGACACCGGCGAACAAATGTGCGAAAGAACATTCGAAGCTACTGATAATGTCCCGTTTTGGTTACAGAGTCCTCAGTTTCCTGAGCAAATAATTTATTTCGACCTACGAGTTGCAAGGGTCTTCAGCTGGCATGCTTTGGAAGACCTTACGGGCCCTAATGGCGTTGCACTTGATCACAGCTTGGCTACTGACTGGGGTGCGAAAAAAGTCAGAGCATTCGCATATTCGACGCAAGACAAGAAATCGATTGTTACTGAATGGTCAACAATTGAACGGAACGCCGTCATGAGAAGCAATACGTGGAATGCAGCCAAGTTCAATGCCGCCTCTGGGCGTATTCATGAATCGAGCAACTGGTATGATTTGCGACTGGACAGGTTAGTTGGTGTCTACAGAAACCAGGCCGTTTTCCTGGACCGAGATCTATGGGTTTGTAGTTCTTCATGCAATGCCAGTACGGAAACCACAAGGCACTTCTATATGCCAATGGACTGGCTCAATACTAGCGAAGAGAGATTGGCAGCTATGACGAGATCCGGAGAGTTCGTATATGCTCAACATGGAGAACTCATCGTCGTCAAGTGTGGCATGCGAAGTAACCAGGGTCTACTGGAGCAGTAAGTGCTCATGGAGAGGTTTTCAGATTTACAGTCCGAAGTAAATAGATTTTTATTGATAATTGAGTTGCAGCCCGGCCGCATTGCTGGGAGAATAGTCTTCGTTACTCGATTATCAACTTGACTTCTTCAGGCTTACGCCAGTCTTGTCCACCCCTTTTCTATAGTAAATGCGATGGCGTTCATTCAAAGCAAATTATTAATGTATTCAATGAAACAACAAAGAAAATAAAAATGTCAATCTGGCTAAAACCTCTAAAACTCCGTGTCCCAAAATCTAGTCCAAGTTCTGCGCCTCGCACATTTTGCGATACATGCCACCCTGCGCAATGAGCTCCCCATGTGTGCCCTGTTCCACGATGCGACCGTTGTAAAACACGCAAATCACGTTCGCATCCTTGATTGTCGACAGTCTGTGCGCGACAGCCACCGTGATGCGGTCGCCGCTCTTAGCAGCCTCCGCCAGCGCTCCCTGCACAATCTTCTCGCTCTCAGTGTCCAGCGCGCTCGTCGCCTCGTCGAGCAGCAGAATCTTGGGGTCGCGAATCAGCGAACGCGCAATGGCGATGCGCTGGCGCTGGCCACCGGATAGCTGCGTGCCGTTTGAGCCTGCTGCCGTGTGCACGCCGTCGGGCAAGGAGGAGACAAAGTCCCAGGCGTTGGCGGCACGAAGAGCAGCTTCCACGTCGGCGTCGGAGACGGTGGCCTTCTCGTCAGAGTTATCGGGCTCGTCGATACCAAGCGCAATGTTCTCACGGATGCTGCCTTGGAAAAGTGTGGGCTCCTGTTGCACCAGGGAAACGGCGCGGCGGTAGAGGCGCGGGTTCAGGCTGGTTAGCTTCTTGTCGTCAATTATTATGCTACCAGTTGACGGGTCATAGAAGCGCTGAAGCATGGCAATCATGGTCGATTTACCACAACCGGAGGCGCCGACAAAGGCAGCAAATTGGCCCTTCTTGATCTGTGATTGGCGTTGTTAGCATCAATTGACCAGGTTACTTGTTAGGATGATCGCACGTACCTCAAGATTTACGCCCTTCAGCACTGCCGTCTCCGGTCGCAGAGGGTAGGAGAAGCGCACATTTTCCATCGTTACTGGGCCACCAGCGCCAGGTCCGTTGTTCTTGTTCTCTTCCGTCTCTTTCACAGAAGGTTGCAGATCTTGGAGCCAGAACAGGTAGTTAGCCGCATTCTTGCCCTTGGTCAAGCTCGTGGAAAACTGGAAAAAGAGCGCGGTGGCCTGGCCAGAGTAAAAAACACTCATAAAGGCGACGAAGAAGTTGAAGAGGGACAGTTCGCCGAATGACAAGAGTCTGCATCCATACCAGAAGCTAAGCGCCAAGAACCAGTACTCGATAGACTGCGTGAAAGCAAACCAAATCATCATGGACAAGAGCGGCTTGAGAGAGCCCGTTACTGCCTGGTCAAGCTCATACGTGTAGCGCCTCATGATGGTCTCTTCGATTGCAAGGGAAGAAACGGTGCGGATAGAAGTCACGGCTTCAGAGGCGATGGATGCACTCTTCGAGTAACGTGCGGAAAGTTGGTCGTCGAGTCTGACATCAAATCGGATCTTGAGCCAGCCAGCAGCCAGAAGTGGAGGCATACCAGCAAGCACGACAACCAGACCGAGCTTCCAGCTGTAGGCAATAGCCAGGGCACTGCAGCAAATGACATTTAGAACAGCGACAAAGATGAGACCAACGTTGATTCCCATGAGCTCCAGGATGGACTGCGGATTGCTGTCGACGCGACTGGCCAGCGATCCAGTGTTGTTCTCGGCTCGATCGAAAAATTGGAGATCTTGGCGCAGCACGTCATTTAAGCTTTGGCGACGGTATTTGTGCGAAAGTGCCTACAGACGTCTTGTTAGCACGGAAATAAATGATATGTCGCGACGCGGAGCTTACTTGAGCAATTGTGTTGGTGGCGTAACCGAGAATGAAGTAGAAAACCAGGCAGCCGGCAGCGAGAACAATAAACATGGAAGCGAAAAAGTCGCCTCTCTCGACCATGGCGGATCCGGTCAAGGTAAATACCTCAACCGTGTTGGCGACCAAGATGGCCTGACCAGGGAAGGCGGCGCTGGCACCCATGCACCCAATCAGAGTCAAGATGTACGCCCAGGTGAGACCAGGGCTCTCTTTTACAAGCCGGGCAATGGCAGCAATCATACCAAGTTGCTTATGGTTCTCATAGCTGTCGCGATTCTTTTGCTTTTCCATGCGGAGCTGATCTTCGGTTGCGTAACGGGTCAGCGTTTGTTGCCTATCGGCGGGATCGAAAGTTTGGCCTTCATCCGCAGTCTTGTCAGATTCGTCATCAGAATCAGAAGCGCTGGCAGTAACGGCCAGGTTCTGAATGGAGACCAAATTGGCATACACGCCACCTGACGCGATCAGGGTCTCGTGCGTGCCCTGCTCAACAATGCGCCCCTTGGTCATGACGACAATGTTGTCTGCCTTGCGAATGGTAGCCAGCTTGTGCGCAATGACAATGGTCGTACGACCCTTAGAAGCACGATCAAGCGCTTGCTGGACGACGCCTTCGGCATGGGGATCCAGTGCACTGGTGGCCTCGTCGAGCAGAAGAACCTTGGGCTGCGAAACGATACTTCTGGCAATGGCGACGCGCTGCTTCTGGCCGCCGGAGAGCAAGCCACCACGTTGACCGATTTCGGTGTCATAGCCTTGAGGAAGCTCGGTGATGAAATCATGCGCGAACGCAATCTCGGCAGCCTCCTGGATTCTTGACATCTTCTCCTCCCTAGGAGAGTTCTCCCAAGGTGTACCAACGAGACCATTGGCAATGTTGTCGTACACAGAGCCCTGGAACAAAACAGGTTCCTAAATATTGTTAGCTTGGAAAACCACAGGGGTGCCGCTTCGTTTTCTTACTTGTTGAACAAGTCGCACATTCTTTCGGAGCCAGTTCAAGTTCAAATCGGTAATTGCGCGCCCATCAAGCTTGATCGTACCAGCGATGGGATCATACCAACGCTCAAGAAGACCGACGATTGTACTCTTACCTGAACCACTTTGGCCCTGCAACAATGATCAGACGATGCACAAAATTTGAATTTTAAGTCGGACTTACCACCAGGGCAGTCACCTTGCCAGCGGGAATGTTCAGAGAGAAATCGTCAAGCACAATGGTGTCCGGTCGGGTAGGATAGGCAAAGGTAATGTTTTCGATCTGAATATCGCCCGCGGTCTCGCTAGGCTGCTCGCCAGCAATTGCAAAAGCGTCGATGCTAGATTCGCGATCAATGAGCACAAACATCTGCGAAGCACCAGTGGCTGCACGAGTGAACTCGATCAGGTAGGGCGCCAAGTTGGTAAGGCTGATGGCAGCAATGACCACAGACAACAGAACACTATAAAATAAGCAAAGTTAGGATCCATGTGAGCAGTACGACGGAGATTACTGACGTGAAAATCTGGCCGGAATTTTGAATCTCGCCTCTGGCCATCATATTCACACCCTGCCAGAATGCGAGACCGAATCCAAGATAGATAATGGTGTATTCTGCCGAGAAGAGCGCACCGAAGAGCGGCGAGTTCTTGTTTCCCAGACGGTGGGCCTCCTGGAGAAAAGTGTCAAACTTGGCAACGAGGCGCGATCGCATCTCGAATGCGTGCACGGTGCGGGCGCTCGCCAGGACACCCTCGGCGAACGAGTTGGCCTGCGCATGAATGTCCAAGATTTTAGTCTCGATGGCAGCCTCCAGAAACGAGATGACACCCATGACGATAATGATGGCCGGTGCGATGCAGAGAGTAATCAGCGTAAGCTTCCATTGCGTGATGAAGGCGACGATGAAGGCAGTGATGAATGCGGCGAGACCTTGGAAGGTCAGGCCAAACTTTTCGGAAATGCCACCCTGGATGAGACGGCCGTTGTTGGTGGCTTGGGTGGCGATGGAGCCGCCCGAGCCAAGGTCGAAAAAGGCCACTTCCTGACTGAGAGCAGCGCGGAGGTAGGAAGTGCGGATGTTGCGCACGATTCGGTAGGAGGCGTAGGTGAGGAGAGAGTTGTAAATGTAGGAGAGTACAAATCGAGCGATTCCGAGGTAGACAAAGTACAGGCTAATTAGAATCTTGTTAGTGTTGTGAGTGGCATGGCTGTGAGCGAACGTACGCGAGCTTGCTGGATTCACTGCGGAAATGCTCAGGAGTGGCTCTTCCATTGGCAAAATCGGTCATTGTAGTGACAAAATCACCAAAGATTAGATTTTGGAGGGCGATGCCTGCACCAGAGCCAATTGCGGCAATAATGGCGATGCCCTGGAGCGTGTATTCGTAGGAGCCGGCATAGCTGAAAATTCTCTAGAAACAGCAAATTAGCCTGAATTTTGTGGTAGCTCAGCGTGGAGAACTTCTTACAAAATACGCGTTGCCGGATGATCTTTGAACTTCAGGTTTGCTGTCTTGAGAAGACCGAGCTTTCTCGTCGAGCTTGGTAGCGACCGTGTCGGATTTGCCTGGAGCCTCCATCGCGGCTCAGGGTGCGGAGTGACGACTCCGTGTAAGTGCTGAAAGAGAATCGATTGCAAGCCAGCAGTGCAGATTGTCGACTTATATAAAAGATAAACTTTGGGACGATTCAAGATGCTTCAAAATTGTGTGTAACCGAGGACAGTGCAACACTGTCTTATCCTGACAGGCTGCCGCCACCGTTTATATAGACTGTGTAAGAGAAGCCCGCGACGATGCCCGGCGCAGTCATTTTTCAGCCCACGAGCTCCGCTGACACACGTCGCCCTGCGCACCCTCATACCCTCACAGGTAGCTAGCCGGCGCGTGTAACCCGTTTCTTGCCAACGTGGGTGGCTCGCCAAGGCCAGAAAAGGCTAAAACGGGCCCCGAGGATACATTGAGCGACCGCTACCAACACCGGGCCCGAGGGCAACGGAGGCGCCCCGGAAAAGCTTGGCTTTGTGTGTGAATCACAGGCTTGGCTGCTTGGCGGGTTTCCAAGTCGCAGTGCTTTCCCGAAAGGGGAATGGGCTTATCGAGCCATTTAACAAATATTTGTCCCAACATGCTCGCAAACTGCACGTTGCCTGCTGACGCCGACGCCCAACAGTTATCTGTGCCGCGTTCGTGATTATGGTGCTAAGCCTCGTCTAAAACCCATCTGCTGCAGATTCGGAAATCTCGCTCGGTAGCCGGACTTCGACGATGAGGAAATGATCTGTAAGAGCGAGAAATAGGGATTGATAGAAGAAGAGCCGCAAAGATTGGTGGAAAGGCTAGTGAGCCACCTGGGCAGCCGGGATGGCTGCCGCGAGGCGCGATATCCCAACCCCGTGCGAGCGAATCCCCCTCGTGCCATTGTCCGACTCAGTGTACTGAATCCCGTTTTCCAGCAAAGTTCACCAAACATAGCCCAGAAGAGGCCGCTAAAGATACAATTTGTATAAAGTCTCGTTTAAGTTCTTGCATTTTATATTTCGCTGCTCTCCAAAGTTCCCCTCTCATCTTTAGACTTGAGTCTGCTCCAGTGTACAGTCGACAGACTGATTCATGGTTTTTGCTGTAACCTGCAAAGCTCACACCAGCAGCACGAGAGAGTGCACAAGGGGTATCGGAACGGCGGTCCGGTTTGAATTTAGTGTTACATTTTGCAGCCTCCGTCACGGTGGTGCCTGGTTACACTGGATAAAGTGCCGCTCATTTCAGCGCAGGTTTTGCCAAGAGTGAGGCTAAAGCTAAGCGTTGCCCGACAGGGCTGGCAAAATGATGGAACTTGCTCAAGAATCCCATGATGGCGACATGTTGAAACGATGATTCGCCAAATTGGCGGCGGCGATTTCGGCCAATTATTACGCTACCAAAACGTAGGGCGAAATGGACAAGCCGCGCAAGCATCTCATCTATTCGATCTCCGCTGATCCACCACGTAAACTGCTGTCAGAGCTATTTTTACACCATGCCAACCGCCTCCAAGGGTCCGCCGAAGAACAGCCATATTAGGCATCCGCTATGGCAAGCCACAAGGAGAAAACGTGCTTCACGCAGCTCATTTGACGAAAAGTTTTGCAATTTTTATGATAGTAGGACCAAATCTTGGCATTTGGCGTCGGATTTGTGTCCCTTTTAAGCAGTTCCTATTCTCTCGAGGCATTTCCTAACTTGGATAATTTTCGGAATGACCCTCATGCACATCGGCTTCGCCATCCGTGGTGGGCTAAGCCATTATGAAAAGCCGCTTGGGGGTGCAGGAAGCGGAACGGGTAGCAAATTGAGAATGGGAAAACAAGGGAGCACTAGCGAGGACACTTGGATATATTTACTCGTGCAGGTGTGATTCTGTTTGTGTCAACTAAACTCCGTCAACAGCGAAGCGTTGGATAATTGACTGTCCCAAAGACACATTTGAACAAACGTGTTCGAACCGCGCGCATAAGCAACCGCAAGAGCCGCTATAGTTGCGCTGATACAATGCAAAGCAAGGTGCATCGATCTCTCCATAGTACTGACTTCGGGTTATCATATTGTATAGGCTTGGTCATAGACCGCAGCAAATACCCATAGCATGCCGTCCCAATCTCGAAGGGGTCATGTGTCTCTGTACTCCAGATCATCTTCTGCAAATTGCACTCGAAATCTCCCCTGCTCGTCGCATCTAAAATCGTTATCAAATGCATTTACATTCGAGGGTTTTCTTGGATTGCTTTAGGGGCATTCTTGCGCTAAGAACTCGATAACCAATCTTGATTTTTTGGCAAGTTCAAATCCGACACTCTCGCTCGCGCCACAGTACGACGGCGGACGGAATGTGTCCCATTGCAGTCGAAACCAAAGATTGTGCAATTCATGATGGCTTGCCCGCTCTTGAACCAAGCCGTAGAGCCATCCCATGCATAAAACCTGAGACGCGAGACCGAGAACCTCCTGAGTTATAGTGGTACCCTCGACTACTGTTTCATAGTACGGCGGATCATCGTCCTCTTGTTTTATAATCTCTTCACTTCACATATATCCGAGTTGGCGTATCAGAGGCTGCTTTAGTAGCATACGTCTCCAGCTCGCTCCTTTTCGAACAAATCGTTGCCGTAGATGCTGAGCGGAAGCTCTTTCGGGTGGGTCTGCAGAGATGGCTCTCCTGATCTCTTCGTTGTCTGGCTGTTCTCGCCTTGGATTTTGTGTCCAAGGTAGCGACATGAACAAATTTGCTTGGCGAAAGTACCTCCCATCATGCATTTCGAAAAGCATGGTGAGAAATACTTGGCGAGGAGTGGATTGTAGGCCAACTCTGGAAGCCATTCGGCTACCTCTGTTGCGAGGCAAGTGTCGTTTGTGCTCCGCAGCTCTCCATCAGACGGCAGTATGACATTTCCAGCATCACCAGGCACAGGCCGAAGAAATAGCCTTTGCTGAAGGCTTAGAGACGGCGTAATGAGTCCACGCCACGCCATATTCACACGCCGCGCAGCAACGAGGAGCGTCAACATGTCTAAATGAATGAGTATGGTTTCATGTAACTCTGGTAGAGCAAAGACTGTCGCAACAGCCATAGCTGCTAGGCTCGCGTATCAAATAAGGAATTTGCCAATGCTAGAAACTTACGACCATCAGACGCCCGAATTCATAACACTCGCGATTTAATGCAGTATGTTTTTGCTAGCCAGTGGCCTTGCGGAGTTGTGTGTTTGGTGGAAACGCGCGCGAGCTGAGGCGAATCTGTTTCCCAGTGGTGCGCTCTGCCAACCGCGGAACCAAAGCTCGGCACATGTTAGTTTGGCGAAGTCAGCAAAGAAAGAATCATACTGCAGGTAAATTCGCTTGGCCAACTGGGGCTCCTCTTGGTTAGTCTGCAGGCTGGTATAGATTGTTCACTTGTAGCCTCATTCAGGACGATGAAAGAAGCTTTCCATATCGAGGCGGTGGGTATTCTTGATTTACTAGTTAAAACATGGTGGCTTAAGCCGTCGTGTGTGGGATCTTCCTACAAACCAGACAGCATCTGCGAACTCCAGGCCATTTCTGCAACTGGCCTAATCAATCAGACTACTTCATGCATGCTACACTCAGCCTCGCTGCGGGGTCAAGACTGGCCACCAACCCGTAAGGTCAAAAGAGACAGTACAGCTTCGCATTTCATTTATCTGCTACCCCCGAGTAAATTTCAACTGAGTTCAACATGCCGCGATTTCGCGACCGCCTGCCATGGCGTCGGGCGAAGGACGGCGTACCTGCTTCGTCCAGAAGCGACAGTAGCTGCCCTGCGGAGCCGCCCAATATCGCCGAGCAGGCGCACGCAGGCTCACAAGACGCCGCGCAGTATGCAGAGGCGCCAGAGCCAGAGTTACAACAAGTTCCTTCCGCAGGAGAGCAGGAAATGGCCGAAGGGGGGCTGAATTTCGCGGAACCAGTAGCGCTAACACCAGCGCCAAGTTTGTGGGATAGAGCGTACATCAAGCTCAAAGAAAACAAGCCAGCTCTTGTCACGGACTATGAAAAACTTCTCTTAAAAGAGCTGACAGACGGCAGCACACTGCTCAAAAAGGAACAGCTCAGTGATATTGTTACGCGCGGGTTGGAGCGCATGAGCGAGCAGAAAGCCAAATACACCATCCTCGGGCAAGAATACGTTGTCAAAGACCGGGTCGCACAAGTCTCTAAGCTGCTCATAAATCTCAAATCCTTTATATCCGACGCTATCAAGGTATCTCCTGAGGCATCTTTGGCATGGGCTGGAGTTTGCGTGATCCTTCCTCTCTTTTCAAATCCTAGCACGGCAGACGAAGCTCAATCTTCGGGATTCGACTATGTTACCTCTCGAATGCGTCTCTATGTCGGCTTTGAGGAGCTCCTATGGCCAGCGCATACACAGCTAGCGCCTGACACAAAGGAAGAATTGGAGTCATCTGTTGAGGATCTCTACGTGAAGATCCTTACGTTTCAGTTAACCAGTGTGCTGCGCTTCTATCGTGGCTGGTTGGGCCAGCTGGGGAGGGACCTGGTCCAATTTGATGACTGGAAATCCATGCTTGAGGCTGTAAAGAAGGCAGAGACTATCGTGAGTGACGACTTCAAGCGGTTGCGCGACGTGGCAGTCTTGAAAGAGCTGGAAAAAATGACGACGGATGCTGAAGCGCAATGCGCCTCGCTGATATCGTTGCTCTCTGTCGCAGAAATGCAACTTCATATCGCTAAGGAGCTTCTGAAAGAAGCCCAAGCAGCAAGGTACATGGTTCGAGTAATTAAAGTGAGATCATATGCTGACCTAAACAATAGGAAGTTGACAGAGGCCAATCAACCAGCGCTGGATATTCCTGCAATTTACGAAGCTCGCTACGATAGTGCAGAAGTACACAGTCAGGCAAGATGCCTTGAGGGGACGAGAAAAAGTATTCAAGAGCGTATCACCAGCTGGGTTAATGACGAAACAGCAGACAACCTCTTCTGGCTAAATGGCCCGGCTGGTATAGGCAAATCAACAGTATCACGCACAATGGCTGAGGTCTTTGCTAGTCAGCACCGACTAGCCGCAAGCTACTTCTTCAGCCGCTCTCGACAGGGCAGAAATGAACTTTCACTGTTCTTCCCCACGCTTTCCATCCAAGTAGCGGAGCATATTCCACAGTACAAGTCTCATCTGAGGGAGGCCCTCCGCGAAGTCTCCAGCGAAGCGCTAGTGAACAAATCACCACCTATGCAATTTGAATTACTTTTCACCAAGGTATTCAAACAAGAATCACTCAAAGAGCTTGTGATCCCCCCACAGCTCATCATTATTGATGCTCTAGATGAGTTTGGCCAGCAGGACCGTATTTGGGAGCTACTGAAGCCAGTTTCAGAGCTTCGAGCTGACGGTTCATTTCGTTTGTGTGTACTCATCACAAGTCGAAATACCATCGAAATTGATGAGAAATTCGACGAGTTAATGGATACACCATTTCAGCGGCTCGATCTACATCAAGAGTACTCGGAGGAGTCAAGAGCCGACATTGAGACATACTTGTCCGCCATGTTCAAGCAGCTTGGCAGCAAAGCCACCATAGGCGGTCTGAGCCCATGGCCAGATGCAGTTGACATGGAAGCCGTCGTCAGCTAGCAACAACTCCATCACCGCTATTTATCTATGTCTCCACACTGAAGAAGTTTCTACTTCAGAAAGGTAGGGGCAAGACTCCGAGACAGCAGCTGAAAAAGTGGCTGCTCGGTTCCGGCGAGGGCGTATCGCAGCTCGCGCAGACATATCTGCCCGTCTTGCAAGATGCCTTCCAGCTCACACCTGAGGAACAATATTCCAAGCATTTTGGACCAGATGCAGTAACCGGCCACCGAATCATTTCTGCTGTGGTTTTGGCTGGTACACCTATCTCTGCAATCACATTGGCGGGCCTTCTTGAACTGGAGCTTGATGTCGTCCTTCAATGGCTGCACAGTTTACGCGCCGTTTTTGACGTGAGAGATGATGTTTATAGTCCTGTGAAGCCCTTACACAAATCATTTAGCGATTTTCTTCTCGATACTGAGGTCAGATCGTCTGAAGAGTTCTGGGTAGATTGCGATAAATCGCATGAATTCATTGCCCTTCGTTGCTTCTGGCGAATGAAGAATAGTGGTCTCAAAAGAGACATTTGCGGTCTGGAAGAGCTGGGCTACTTTTCAGCAGAAGTCGAAGAAACACGGGTTACCGTCTGTATACCGTCTGATCTACAGTATGCCGTCAATTTCTGCTTTCATCATCTAAACCTTTCGGGCCGACAGCGAGAAAACTTCGTTTGCCTGGAAGACTTTTTGAAAACACAATTGCTACACTGGTTGGAGGCTCTATCTATACTACGCAGTGTGTCAACTGCGATCACAGGAATGACCGAGTTGACAGCTTCTATATCACCTGTAAGCAAGAGAAAAAACAAGAAGGAGGAGGGGCGGGGGGGTCGAGACAGGCTAAAACGCGTTATCATTGGAAGCATTCTGCTAACTGATATGACTAGGACAATAGCCCAACAGAGAGGCTGGCCCATGATGCATACAGATTTGTTCTGTCACACTGTAGCACCATACAAACTGCCCCGCTGCAGGCGTACGTGTCTGCTCTCGTCTTCAGCCCTCCCCAAAGCCCAGTAAAACAATGCTATCATGCTGAGCAGCCAGGCTGGGTCATAACTCTGTCTGACATGGCGTCTCATTGGGACCTGTGTTTGATGACCATTGAACCTGTCCCCAAAGCACTTGGGAGAGGCACGAGGGCAACACTTTCGAGTGACGGCAGCAAACTGGCTATAGTACTCAGAGACGTGATTCAAGTGTATGAGACCGAAAGGTGGAGCGTGATTGGTGAACTTGCTATTCGTTTCAGCCTCTACCTATCCTGTACATTCTCAGAAGACGGCCGCCGACTGGCAATGACGTGGCAAGAAGGGTTTCACGACACTACAGAGATATGGGATTGGGCGACAGGTATTCGATTAAGTTCTTTTAAGGGCTTTGTGGGGGATTCCGTTCATCTGCGATTTTGTGCAAGTGATCAAAAGCTCGCATATTTTGATGGAAGCCATCTGGAGTTCCTAGATATCGCGACCAACCAGCGTCTCGGGGGCATCTCTTTTAAACGCCTGTTTACAGCAAAAGAATTTGAAGAAAGTGGCAGGAGAGACATTATTTCAAGCCCGGGTGGTATTGAACTGGCGAAAATAATTTCAGGCCAGAGTCTATACAGCGTCAATAGCCGCGGGGGAAATGACACGGATGAAGAAGATGAGAGAGATGACTCATTTCCAGCTCCAACTGCGGATGACCGGACCACAATCTCTTTTTCCTCACATGGGGAGCTTATGGCTCGGACTCGGGAGGATATTTTGCAGCTTATCAGTGTCCAAAATGGTCAAAATCTAGCAACCATTGCCATGGGTTATTTCTCGGAGGCACGGCTTACATCAGATCTCCAGTTTTTCGACGACGATAGACGGCTGGCTCATGTTGCCTGCGACGGACAGCTGCGCATATGGAGCGTTGAACCGCTGTCGCTGACACAAACGGTACGGATATACGACAACGGTCCCTTTCAGGTCCTCTTCTTGGACAATCGCAAGCAAATGATATCTTATGCTTGCTCTGCTGGTAGTGTAAGCGTTTGGGACATGTCTCATCTAACCATGTCGCAGACTGCGAGTGCTTCTCCGGAGTTGGTCTACGAGGAGCGGAACTGGCCTAGTCTCTCGCGCATGGTCACAGTCAGGCTGGAGGCTGCTCTTACGATATGGGATACCCGTAGCTCTTTGCGCCTACAGATGCTACACAGTCAGCCCAGCGCACAAGGGCAAGAAGAATTCAACACGATAGATATGAGATTTGCTGGACTCGCAGCCAACCAGCAGCGCTTGGTTTTTGGAGATTGGGGTAAAAAGGTGCGAGTCTGGGACATTGGAAAGAAACCTTGCTTGCGGGTGCTAGAGGCACCAACCGAAACGCTCCATTTCAAAGCGATCTCACCGAATGGTTCATTTCTGGTTTTTCAGATGAACTACGTTCCTTTCCAGGACAACGGAAGCATCCATATCCTTGATATACGGGGCGACGTGGCGGGTTGGCCCGCCACGGAGTTTTCCATTAGTGATCGTCCGGCCAGAGATTTCGTCTTCTCAGATGATAGTAGCATCTTAGCGACCTACACAAGGACACATATACACATTTGGAAGCTTTCTGCAGAATGGAAGTATATTCGCCAATTTTATGTGGGTTATTACGTGGAGAGCGTTGCGCTGTCGCCCGACAACCAGTGTATAGCAGCTTGTCTCTGGATGGGACCCATCAAAATATGGGATGTGACAAGTGCATGCGACGATCCAATCGCCAAAGTTGATGAAGAGAGACGCGACTATCCTAGCGACTACCTAGCGGTGTCATTTTCAGCGAACGCGAAGTTCGTATACGTTTGGAGCGCAGTGCCACGGAACTCGGGCGCGGACCCAGGGTTTTGGAACGGGGATCCCCATGGTTCGTATTCTCCCGATCCCACGTCACGGTCTCCCTATGAGCTGAAGAGGTATCGCGCATCCGACGGAAAATTCGAGCTGAGCCATCTCCTGGCAGCGTCCCCGACCGAAGCTCGTCCTCGCGAGGTTGAGGAGGATGATGGTTTTCTTGTGCAAACGGCGTATGGCATTCAGAAGTGCGGCGCGTCAGTCCCGTCTCTGACATATCAAGGATACGGGATGAGCGAGGATCGAACTTGGATTCTAAGAGGGTCAACCAGGGTGCTGTTTGTTCCGGCGGCGTATCGTGTGAAGCGGCCACGCATTGTCGATTCGGTTGCGATTTTGCGGCACAATACGCACATACTTTTGTTGCAGCTGAAATGAATGCTTGCGTGACCTGGAACCGCTGCTGAATATGGAGGAGCGGGAAATGTATTGTTTCTTTACGCAAAGTAGCAAAGGTACGCCAACACACCGGGTCAGGGTTCAACGAGTATGCGTGAGTAGCAGCAGCAGCTTGGGTCAATTCTGAGATTCGATCTTCTACTTGGGGTAAGGGATGCTGTGTATTGTCTAGGACTCGCGCTGGAGCTTTGTTGCGATGTGCTGATATGCCCAGATTGAGGTCGGCCGTAGCTTGAGAAGGGGTGATGCGTTGCGTCGGCCAAAGTTGATCTGCGGAAACCACCAAATCGATGTGCTCGCTCCAAGGTCTCCTACTAGTTTACTGCTTAGTCTGTTGATCTGCGGAAACCACCAAATCAATGTGCTCGATTCTCCAAGGTCTCCTACTAGTTTACTGCTGAGTCTGATTTGGGTTCTGGCGTAGAACGCTAAATCCAGTGCAACGGTCTTGATCACTCTTGGGTGGGAGTCGGTCCAAGACATGCATCATTGCCATGCATGAGGAGGCGCTTGTACTTTGTACATTTCCTAGTGTGGGGTTCAGCTGTCAGGTGGCATGCATAATAAAGGTGGTAGCGCGACGTGGTGGCAGCAGGTCTGTTGACGTTGCTGTGCGGGGGAGGACAGATGAGTACAGTGTAATTCCTAACGAGAAGATGTGAATTGCTCCGCTTCATTAGAGCTTGAATCGTGTATTGCCATTTGCCCCATCTCAACACTATGCTTTGTTGAGGAAAAGCGTCAACTACCTTGGCTTGGTACAGTCTGCTTACACCACTAAATTGTAATCACATGCCTCGCTACAGGGTCTCTCTGCCTGGGCGTCCCCCGCAGTAACTTTTAGTACTTGTGGTCTCTGCCTTTTTCAGCGGGCCAATTGGTGGCTTGCCTGCTTGGCCGTTGGCCTCGTTAACAGCCAGCCACAGTAAGCTGCAAGCCGTGTCCGAGCCGTGTTTTGTGCTGCAGTCACAGCCTGTCAGTGGTTGAAACGTCTGCATGAGAAGAAGAGATTTGCCCGAATCCTTTCATGCAACGCTACAAAAAGAACGAGCACAAGTGAAATGCGGGAGAAGCTCTCCGCATCTCCCAGGTACCAGCACAAAGCTGAGGTACGCCCCACCACACCCACCAGCGCCGCGCCACCCGCTACCGCTAGCACTACTGAAGCCAGCCTTGTCCTTGCGCTGCTCGTGTGGGCGAATCGTCGCTGGCCCGTTAATAAGGGCAACCCGCGTGTCATAATCCCAATCGTCGCCCTCAGCTCGTGTTTGACTCGCCTCTCTTTCTCCTCTTCCTTCCTCTCTTACCTGTTCTCATTTCCCTTTCGCATCGCCTCTTCTTCTCCTTGTTGCCAACAGATATCCCAGCGCCGCATTTTCTGCAATCTATCGTGCCCTTTTTTTTCCTTTTTAGCTTCGGTACTTGCTGGGGGGATCTTCACAAACTTTTGACTAGTAACTGGCCAGGTACGTCCATTTGAGCTTTCTCAGAGCTTTGACCGATTTGTGCCAGGCTTTGCACAGGGCTGGGTTCTCATTTAAGCATCTCTGCTAACTCATAACCCCGATTCAGTTTCCTGCATCTGAACATCTGCAGCTTTCTCACTTGCAGTGCCACGACATACTCGCGCGCCAAGACTCTGCGCGCACCTCGCGACGTTCCGCCGCCTCCGGGGACCACGACCTCCGACCCTACCGAAGAACCCTCTTCTCCTCCCTCGCGAAACTACACACACACAATCATGTCTGACAACGGTCCTCTGCTCATCCGGCCTGTGCCTCGGCGCCCTTTTACCCTCAGTCGCCAAAGCGCAACGCCCAACGACGACAGCGAGCCCGAGACCAGCAGCAACGGCGCCGCGCCGATCGGCACCACCTCCTCCCCCGGCCTGCACAACCACCTCACCGCCGCGCTCGCCGCCTGGAGCAAGGGCGATAACGGCAGCAGCAGCGGCGGCGTCGTCGGCGGCGCCAGCGAGCAGCCCTCCCCCGCCATCAGCCGCCCGGCCTCCATC